>OZ021728.1:59887243-60187243 GCA_963978545.1 Linyphia triangularis | reverse complement strand
CGACGGAGTGCGTATTTGGATCGGACTTCTTATCTTTAAAAGCTAACGACAGCCTATTCCTGCCTTGATACTGTTTATGCTTTATTTTTTCTGAATGAACTTGTCAAAATATTTCTTCAAGACATGATATTTTTAATATTTCAGACCTAGTATATAATTTAATTAAAATTATAAGATAATTTGAGGTGTTCGAGTTATGTTCTGTAAATGACAAGATTGAAATAAAAAATTAACAAAAATTTGATTTCAAATGCTAAAAATCCACACATAAACTTCACTATTTACTTTCTCTCCGAATTTCATTGTCCAAAGAAGTTTTTGGCTACTGTTGATATATCTAATACAAAATTTCATAATTTTTGTCAAGATGTAATAGAAAGTACAAGATTATTTACTTATTTCCTATAGCTCATTTATAATTGTGAAGCATTTCCTGAAATAACTCAAAATTGGTATTTTAAGATAACTTTGTAATATGATTTGCATTAAAAAGATTCATAAATAAAATGTATGCAAAATAAACATTTAAATGCAGAAATCATCCTGCAGCTCTAAAATTGAACATGTTTTCATCTTCTAAATAATTTGATAAATTATATTTAAGAAAATAAGATTGGAAACTTGATCTCAGGAATAGATCCTTCGTCAATTCATACTAGATACCAAACAAACTTTTCCATCATTCTCGCTATAATATGAAATCTAACAAACCTTCAGAAAACTGTATATCACAATTATGTTGGTTATTTGAAAACACCCATAACTCACATTTAACGGAAATTGAGTTTTCAGAAATAGTATATTACTTTATGATATACCCATAGTTTAAAAAAGGACCAATTGGAATTGGATAACTCCGTACGTCGTTGGGGGTCTTCTTTGAATTTATTTAAGAAAGCATATTTGGTAGAAACAGTTTTTCCTCATTTCTCAAAGTTCCTCGCAAGTGTCTTATAGAATTTCTCAAATAACCTAGACAATTACACCCTCCACTACCCACTTCAAAGTATCTCTCCCCAACAACAACATTTTTAAATTTATTCACAACAACGGCTTCCAGAGACAACGGAAACAACAAAAAAAACCAGCTCTTCAACAAATCCAAAAATAAAGATTTCATTCATGGAACCTGGAGGTAAGGCCCTGAGCTAGGAATGCGAAACCGGTTCGAATCCCGATTCGTAAAAGGGTTCAAAGGCACCACACATATTAATCGGGTGAGGATATCTAGCTAGTGGTAGAGGTCAGATCTCAATTAAAAGCGCCTTTTCTCACGACTTACACACACCTTCCGGCATTCTCACTATAGCTATCTCATGCGCTTTTTGAAAAGGGAGATTTCTACAATGGACTCTTGAGTTATAAGCTCTGCATGTTAAGTACTGTGATTAACTGACCAAACGCTTGTTAGAATTACGGGAACACAAACACCGGAATAGATATGTTGTTGTGTTATTGGAAGTAAACGGGCGGGATTGCGGTCAATAAAACTGGTGAAAGCAATTCATTGTTTGATGGTGTAAAGATTGAATACTGAATTGTGAAAAGTCCTAATAGTAGGAAAACAAATTAAAGATTAATTATAAACATCAAACATTTAAAATAATAAAACGAAGTAGGTGGTAGGTTTAAGGTGGTTTAAGGTGTTAACTGTGTGTTTTGGACAATAAATAAATAACATTAATTAAAAAAAATAGCATTTAAAGGGAAAAAAATTAAATATACAAAATAGCTAAAATATTTACAAGTGATGCTTCAAAGGCAACGATTATAAGAGAAATATTCAAAAATGTATTGGGTTGTTTCTTTTTTGGTCTAAAAATTCATTTATCACATCATTAAGGTTCAGCCTATAAATTTGGCTTTATTCAAATTCATTAAGTGGTAATGGTGACAATTTGAACGAATATTTATACTTTTAATGGAAGTCTTTTCCTCAATATCTCAGTTGTATTTATGCAAATTCATAGGAAGGTCTATTTATTACTAAAGGTTTTAAACGCAGACCTTTCAAATTGGGAAACTTTAATTAGAACAACATCTTTTTTTTCTTCTTTTTTTTTTTTTTTTTTTTTTTTTGCAGTTTCACCATAGCAACAATGCCACAAAAGCTAAAAATAAACATCAAAAAGAAAAAGAACCCGCTCACACCAAGATCCCAGAAGAATATAAGGCAATCTCATTTTTCTTGGAAACTTAAAACTTCCTCCAGATTTGCAGAGAATGAATAAGCAACGCAACAAACATCTTCCCACGAAAGGGGTGTAATAATGCGAATGTTAGGTGAACGGTGGTTGGTTGCTGCCCTTAAAATACCTCGTCACTTTGTTGCTGAAGGTGAAGAGCGACGAGCATTCTTTGGCAGCCTCTGGTCTCGTTTATTTTGAGCAGATTGCAATCTTTGTCACGTTGGGAAGAAAGAAAAACAATGCACTTGAAGTTGGTGTCTTGGAGGTCTTCTGTGGTTGAATACTTTACGCCCTGCCCTGGTCTTTTGATAATATTTCACTCGTTTTAAGCCAGAATACGAAAGAGTTTTTGTTGTAATAAAATGAGTTTTTGAGCCGATTATAGGATGCGAGTGACGAATATTATGAATTCCTTGATTTGAACTTCTCGTCAATTATAAACTGTCCATGATCTGGTCCGAGTCGATAACCTGATTACTTTTTTTTTTTTTACTTTTTTTTTATTTGCTTTTTAGTAATTTTCTAAGTGGGATCTGGATTCTGCGCCAAGAATTGTTTACATAAAACCGCTCCAAATTATGACAAGCATAGGCAGTTGAATTGTTCTTAAAAAAAAAAAAATATGGCGGGGCTGCCATTTCTTCGCGAAAATCATTTTGGCTTACAATCATTACCGGACTTTGAATTTTAACCGTAAATTTAATTAAAATATACTAATGGCTTCTCCATCTGCTCGTTAACACCCGAACTTCATATTAGAACTACGTCTCGTGGATTCATTATGTAAAAATAATTAGCATGTGATAATCATTTTTTCCAGGAACATTAGCATGTGGAATCATTTTTGAAGGTGTATCCTATTACTTAGACAGAATTTTTTTTATGACAAAATTTTTCATTTGTACAATATCCGCAACTAGCGTTGAAAATGTTTCCGAAAATATAAGCTCTTCGTACGATTGTGGAATTACATGATACTCAATCTTATAAGTAGTTGAAATCAATCGATTTAAAATAAATTTGAGATCAGAACGACTTTTCCTAGTGTTTGATTGCTAAGAAGAAAATCATTGATACCGTGCCATGGACAAATTTGTTCCCAAAACTTGATGAAACGCATTCTCATCAACAACGAGTCTATCAGTCGAATTTCAGATCGATTGGCTAATTAGTCATCAGGAACGGTAATAGTAAAGTGTGACAAAGCAACCTGTTAGTGACAATACTCAAAACTTGGTAGAATGCATTATCATCGACATCGAATGCCAAGTTTCATTTCGATTGGATGACGGCAAGTGTGTTAATTAGCCCTCCTCCACATATTTGTCTCACACACAGAAATAAAATCGAAGTTAATATAAGGGATGTTAAAAAAACAAATAGTTTTTTTCCAAATCTATAAACCTATCACCATAATCTTTCATGAATTTCTTGTAGCATTTCATGACGTTGCCTAACCTCTCAGTCTCCAAATAATTGTTGTCTTAAGCCGCTATAAATCTATCACCATAATCTTTTATGAATTTTTTCTTGCATTTCATGACGTTTTTCAACCTTTCAGACTCCTAATAATTGTTATTTTAAGCCGCTTAGCTACCATTTGGGAGGTTTACCGACTTCACAAAGACAAAGCAACAATACAAATAAGCCCGCTGAACACGCTAATGGAATACCATTTTAGGATATGTTACCAAGAAGAATGTAGAAGTTTAAAAAGTAACATACCATTAACTAATATCCCAAAACAACTGCAAGGAAATACGTGACTAAGATATCTTTAGCTGTGATAAATGAATTTTGAAATCAGCTGCGTGGTTTCGGAAATGTTTGTGCCTCAGCAAATTTGTCAACGTCATTGACTAATGGAAACCTCGCATACACTGACATAAAGTAGTGTAAACTTTGTGTCATCAGCAATACGTATCAACTCTATACATCTCTTTTCGTACCTTCAGCTTGAAAAAGAAGCTGATAAAAAATGACACTGATTTAAATGGAGCTCGTTTTGGAAAAAAAATTTCCTTCACTTTTGGGGCCGAACGTGATGGAATTTTTTCTTAAAGTACACACTCTTTACTTTTCTATTATTAGTTGTCCAAGTACGATCTCGTGCATTTTCATTATGTGTATGCCTAAGATATTTATTATTTTAATGTAAAGTGTCTTTTACTTAATTGGCTTTGATGGTTAAGTTATATATAGCATAAAAAACACAACAAGATCATAAGATAAATACATAAAGAATGTTAGTTAATCCATTAAGGTAAGATTTATCACCTCTTATTGATCCATTTGAAGTCACAATTTGCAGCAGGAAACCTTATTTCTATTGCTTTTTTTTTTCTTCAGTTTACTTTTTCCAGAGGTATGTTATGTAGTTGAAACTGGGGGTGGGGAACACTGCACAACTTTCAATAACTCTTTTTACTGATCACTGCATTTATATTTGTCATGGATAGGTGTAATTTACTATTTTCATATTTTCGTTAATTTAAGGTCTTTGTCTAGTTTGGATGCATGAAGAAAAACGTTTTTTTTTTTTTGTAAGAGTTATGTTTATGGATATAAAACTTGTTAAGCTTAACAAAAACATTCGTAAATTATATATATATATATATATATATATATATATATATATATATATATATATATATATATATATATATATATATATATATATATATATATATATATATATATATATATATATATATATATATATATATATATATATATATATATATATATAGTATATATATACATATATATATATATATATATATATATATATATATATATATATATATATATATATATATATATATATATATATATATATATATATATATATATATATATATATATATATATATATATATATATATATATATATATATATATATATATATATATATATATATATATATATATATATATATATATATATATTGATTTTAACCACTTGTTTAATGTGATAATGCCAAGTAAACAGGAGTCCTCAAAAAGTAGGTAGATGTGCGCTGTTAAAAAAATTTGAACAACGAGACCCATCTGAAACAAAAAAAATTGAATGGTCTTAGGTTTAGTGTGACAGTGGCTATATCCCGTTCCTATAATATTAATTTATATGCAAATATTACAAATGGCGGACAAAAAAATTAAAAAACATGTTTTCTTTTTCATATTTTTTGCCAAAAACAAAATTTGCAATAATTCTGGTACGGGATATAGCGATAAGTGTACAGAATATGTGGTTAAAATTTCATAACGATCAGTTCCGTAGTTTCTGAGATTTTTTCAACAGCGCACACCTACCTACTTTTTGAGGACTCCTGTTTACCTATCATTTTCACACTAAAAAAGTGGTTAAAATCAATATTTTTTATAATATATATATATATATATATATATTAATGTACGAATGTTTTTGTTAAGCTTACCAAATTTTATATCAATAAACATACAGTATTCTTATAAAAAAATTAATAAAAATAGCGTTTTTTTCATGCATCCAAAGTAGACAGAGCCCTTAACAAAAAAATTATCAGTTTGGTGAAGTTTTTGGCGCTATTTATTACACTATAAAAAATGCTATATGTTTTTTGGTAAATATTACATATAACAGTATCCTTTTTTGTAAGTGAAACACCTAAGAAATTATGGAACTATGCTCAGGAGAAAAGAACTCTGTGTTAAAGACATTCGTTTTTCGACAGTTTACGCCTACGGGGGGTTTGGCGGTGGGATGATTATTTAGAACACCTTAAGAGGCATTACCACAGCGATTTTTATCAAAATCGTTATAACCGTATCGTTAGAGCCATACGGGTGGCCATAGGACCTGGAAATATATAAATTTTCCAATGGCAGCTACCTTATGCACATGCGCAATTTAAGGAAAAGCCATGGCAGGTTCCATGGCCATTACTAACCCATATTCCTAAGTTGAGCATCGAAAGTCAATCCGTTCGGGAGTTATGCTGACCACAAATACAGCAGTCACATTTTTTCACAGACATGCATTTTTTTCTAGAATACTTTTTTAAACTCGTAATGTTTCAAAACTTAGAGAAAAGCAAAAATATCTATAAAAAAATTGTTTTGACCGAATCCAATGCTTTCACTACCCTGTATTGTAATATTTTCACTACTCTAAGTTAAATACTTTCACTACCTTTATGTTACAATGCCTTCACTACCATAAGTTACCATATCGGTAATTGAAATTGAAAATAGACATCATGGTTTAGAAGTAGAAAGGTTTTTTTTTTTCTCTTTCTTTTTCTGTAGAAGTAAATTGTTTTAATTCAATTAACAATATTAGCTTGATAATGTTATTAAATTTTTCTTTTAAAAAATGATAATTAGGGTTAAAAAGGCTTATAACTTGTTATATATACTTGCGCATTTGTGTATAATAACAAATTTCAAAAAGTATAAAAGATTTATTTTAACAATACTCGAATATGATAGTTAAAAGTATAAAGTCTGCGATTACGGACGCTTAAATAATGTTCACACATCTACGATTTCTAAAAAAGTTGACGTAGAAGTTTTCTTGATTTTTATTTAGCTACAATGATTATTCAACTACTACCGTAATCATTATAAAGCTACCATAATTGCACATTATACACAATTTCAACAATCTATCTCAAAATATTATTTTAAATAAAAAAGCAAAATAATCCACTTTAATTGATTTAATTTCAACACCAATAGTATTGAGTTAATACAAAGTACTATACTTTTATAAAACTTAGAGTAAAAGTAATATAATTTTGGTTCGGTAGAAAGACGTAAAACTATGAGTGAAATTACAGCATTTACTTTACATGATTATGCCCACTTAATAGTTGATAACTTAAATACACATAACTAATAATTTGTTGAAATAAGAAGTTTTTGAAATTAATTAATTAATATTTCATATCTAACGTTTTTGTAAATAAATAATATTTTATCTCCTTCTCTCTCTGAAAACATTAAAAATATCTCACCTTATTTAAGAAAGCTATAGAATAATTTCATATTATCTGTAATTCTCAACAAGAGAATTTTTATCAAATTATCAATTATACAAAAGATTTCAAAGGTGTCAACCTATTTGAAATTATGACAATGAATAACACAACAATTTTAATCATCATACTTCAGCTGCAGAGAGGAACTCCTATCTGGAAAATTAGACGGGATTTATCATTCTCCTTCATTAGGAAATTAAATTTTCCGGAGACAGGTGTATTTCACTTATTAATTCAGCGTGAGAAAATCAATATCCAGTTTATTTTGGGAGCAGCTGTCCACGAAAGAATGAAGTCCACTTAAAACGTCGTATCCAATTGTGACGTCCACCGACAACCTAGACTTGATTAAATTAGTGTTACTTTTAAAAGTATGCTAATAATAAACAGCGGATTTCTTATTATTTGAAGTATATAGAGAGATAATCTTCAATGATTAAGTACTTTTACTTAAAGTCTGTACCTTATTAATTTGCACCCGTCTTGTGATTGGTTTTATTTACGATTAGTGCTTTGTTTCAAGTTTTGGATTGAGTTTTATTTAGCGCAGCTGTTTTTGCTTTAAATGGTTATTTAATTATATTTAATGTAATATGTCACACAGAATCTTTTTTTATTCGCAGGGGTTTGTTTATTTTAAGGTATAAAATGAAATGGTTGATTATTTGGAGAGAGAGAGAGAGGGATTTGTTTAATCGAATAAAGTTTCAAACCCAATTTAAATGGCTTGGTTTTCTATAATTTATGTTTTTAATGGAAATACGCAAGGAAAAGTTAACCAGATTATGTGGATATTGGTTTTCCAAGAGAGAAAATTCATATATTTTTCAAAAACAAAAACATTCAATAAATATGGTACTATAAACAATAATTTTAAACTATTCTGTTAATTTTTCAATACCGCTTTGAAGAACGTTAAACCTGTTTTAAGTGCAAAGGAAAATTTATTTGCTATTTTGAAATATATTGAGAAACGAAAAGATGATTTAAAATTAAAAATGTGATTGTTGTTAAAAGAAGTGCAATATACAAAAGTAACAGGAATGATCGATAATTCACGAATATTTGAAAATTAATTTTTTAAAAAGCTTTTTATCAACAAAAGAAAAACATTTTTTCATTAACAGATGGCTATGTAGGTATCTAAGTTACTGTTTAGTGTTAAGTAGGTTGCGATCTGCTAATAATTAATACTTGTGTAATGTGTTTATTAGAAACCCATTTATATATTCATCGAGTGAAGAAAAAAACTTTATTTTTTTATTTTGAATTATAATTTTTTTTTAATGTCCTATTACTTTTTAAATACCTTGTAGGAGAAAATTATCCTTGAAAACGACTAGACACTTCAAAATTGATTTCTTAATTTTTTATGGGAGCTAACGGTAGAAATTTGTTTCATAAAAACTTAATGTGAGAAAGACGCAGCGATCAAATAAGTTTTCGTGGAAATTTTCATCGACATAGATCTTTGTCTGGAAGGAATATAATTTTTATATCTTATATGAGTAATTTGGCCATATATTAAAATATCTTCAACTAACAAATAAAATATTTTGTAATAATTCTAGAATAGTTCACGAGTTTGATAAGTTGCGTATACGTATATTAATACTTTAAAAAACTTGAACAGCCCCCATTATATAGGTTTTTGCAGTGTGACACGTTAATATTAGCTTTACCCATCGATATAGATAAACAACTGGATAGACTGCTCAGAGGACAATGCAAGTATTTATTTATTTATTTATTTATTTAAAGTGGTTGAATTCCTGAAGTGCAGGGATTTTTCTTATCAATACTATGACTATCTGAAATATATATAAAAAAAGGTCACATTTTATTCATATTGCCCCCCCCCCCCCCACTGATAAGCCATATAAAATATATCTATAAATTTGAAAGGTCACCTTTGAATAATAGTTTTCTAAATAACTTTTCCGATGTTTTATAAAGATAACATACTATATATACACACAAGGACCCTATTAGATTAAATCCCTCTTAAAAATGTGTATGTAACACTCTCTGTATAACGAAGGCTAAACTCGATTCAAGGGGGAAGTAGTACCAAGTAGTAATTGACCATTTTTTTTCCAGAATAAAACCCAAAGTTAATTGTTAAATTTTTTTATAAAATGCTCTAATATTCATAAATTAACTATTAAATGAATTAAAAAAAGGAAGTAAAAATAAATATAATCAATTTTAATTAATGAAAATATTGGAACATCATAAAATATAATGTGATGATATAGATATCTTACTCAAAAAATTAAAACAAGAAAATCGAAATAATATAGAAAAGACTATCTAATCCTATATTTTCAATTCTGAATAAATTTAGATGACAAGAATTGATTTTAAAGGATATCATTTCTTGAACAGTATCAAAAAGCATCAGTTTATCTAAAGGAACACGTTTTAGTTCTAATAAATCAGCTGGGAATTCGTGAAAATATATTTTATCGACCGTGCTATTTGACTTAGATAAAGGTACACAGCAATAGACCGTCATTTTATAATGTTTTGGGAATTAAAAGAGTAAATAATTACAAAAATCACTTACCAAACGATAACAACATCCTATTGAAGCATGGTATTCAAAGCGAAATTATTCAAAACTATCCTACTAGACCAGTGCCATCTAGTGGTAAACGGTCAAACTAAGGTGGTATTTGAAATCCTTTGAACTTTACCGCACTGTCATAGCCGCGATGAATCAAGTTTAGCCGTGGTATAACTCTTTCCCCGGACTGTACTACTAGCGCCATCTATGGACATAGTAAAGACCTACTTAGTGTAGATAATTATTCAGTTTAGCTCCAGCACTCGAACAGTAAACATGTGAGGTGAGGAATTCCCCCCAGAAATGTATGTTCCCAGTCTAATTGAATTAATGTTTATTTTGTAGTGTGTGTGTGTGACTTGTAAATAATTATTTTGTGTTTATATCTTATTAAACTTTTAAAATCACACCGTTGATGGATATTATTTTGAGTCACCCATTCACCATAATTGGCGCCCAACGTGGGGCCCCTGTAACACTCTCTGTATAACTCTTTCCCCGGACTGTACTACTAACGCCATCTATGGACATAGTAAAGACCTACTTAGTGTAGATAATTATTCAGTTTAGCTCCAGCACTCGAACAGTAAACATGTGAGGTGAGAAATTCCCCCCAGAAATGTATGTTCCCAGTCTAATTGAATTAATGTTTATTTTATGGTGTGTGTGTGACTTGTAAATAATTATTTTGTGTTTATATCTTATTAAACTTTTAAAATCACACCGTTGATGGATATTATTTTGAGTCACCCATTCACCATATGTGCTATTAAATCGTTAACATTGACCATATCTTTATAAAGCTACAATATCGCACACCCATAATCTTTTTAAATAAAACTGAAATGAGTAATTTAAATTAATCATTAAAATAACTATTCAAATATTTTCACTTTAGAATTCCGAATTGTGTTTTAATTCTAACCTTAATTTAAAAATGTTATAGTAATTTTCTACATGATATTAAAAATCCACCCAAAGTTATTGATATTCATTAAAAAAAATTGTTTCTGATTAAGTTTAAATATTTATAAACATCAATCTCTGTACTCCCACTGAAAATTTATGCGGAACGAAGAACCTATTTCTACTTTTCTCATAATAACTTTCTTCATATTTCACATTATGTATAAACAAATTAAAATGAATTTCCACTTTCTAATGAAGAGTGGAATATTTACTGAAAAAACTGCAATTTCCCCATTGACATACTGTTTCGAGTATTGAGAATATGAAACACTTAACTCTATATAAACTGGAAATTAAAAGAAGCGTTTCTAAGAAGCACTCAATGTCAAGCACAAAAACAAATCTTTGTTTTCTTTCGCGCCAAACTTGACTAGTCATATTTATGAAATAGCGTGCAAACTTCTTTTAAGAGGTAATTTGACGGCAGTTTTCATGGGTGATAAGAAAACTCGTCAATTGTCTAACAGACTGAAATGTAGATGTGTTCCAACAAGAATAGCTTTCCCACCATCTTCTCGCTGGTAAAAATATCAATAAACTGGTGTATTCAAGAGAAATCAAAAGGGAAGTGATGGGAAAAGTGCATGCTTTCAATCAGATGATGCGTATTTTGACATTAAGAATAGTTCTTGAGAACGTTGTATTAGAATGAAGAGAGCATGGTATATTAAGACTCGTGGTCGACGCTGTTTTAACAATGTTAAGTGATGGGAAATGTTGAGTCTGTCAAAGGGTTGTTAGGTTGGTTTTTGTGATTGATTGGACCGATGAATGCTCTCGATTCAGTTTTTAGCTTCATTAGTGTTTACTTTTCATTTTAAGTGTCACCGACGGTGGTTTGGATAATCAAAAACCTTTTGAAGTGAGGAGGAAACCCATTAAAAGAGGTCATTTTCATTTAGCGATTCAATTAGATGAGAACTTAAAGCATATGTATTGTGAAAGTTCTGGATGACTTTTAAAATGCACAGTCTTCGTAATGCAAGTAATCGTGTTTAGAGATATATTTTTTCTAAAATTTTGTATGAGTACTATTGAGTTAATGAGAAATTTCTTTCTAAAAAGTTTTAAAAAAAAGTATTTGAATTATAATAATAATAATAATTAAATAGAGGAAGGATAATTTTATGATAATGTAAATTAGGTTTTTCGTATTAATTAAGGTTTTTTAAACGATATTATTTTAAACTTATTGCATGAAATTGTAAGTTCTGTCTAAAGTAATAACTTTTTAAATACCCATAATCATACATCAGAAGTTTTTTATATCTTGCAGTACTTATGCCTTTTCTTTGTTTCTAGTATAACAAAAACATTAACTTCCCAACTAAAATGATGATAAGGGATTTAAATTATTTATTAATATAATTATTTAAATATTTCCAATTACGAATTTCGAATTCAATTTATTTTAATTGAATATTTTTCAAGTTAAATAAATATTTATAGTGAGATTTTTTTTTTTTTTTTTTTTTTTGTGTGTGTGTGTGGATGTATTAAAAGTTAATATCAAGAATTCAATAAAATATATTGTGGTAGGAAAATGATTTATAAATTTATTTAAAGATTATTAGAAATAGAAAATTCTTTTCTAAAGTGAGGAAACTTTGAAGAGAAATATACCGTAAGATAATTTCTTACGGTATATTCTTATTTTATAAAAATAACCAACATTCAAATAAATTTTTATAAGAACAAATTTTTATTTTTATTTGGGATTAAGTTTTAATTTTGTTTATGGAAACAAGTGTTAGAAATTTATCTAATATAATGGTTTACTATAATAAATGTTTATCTTATTTAAATATTGTAATTTAATAATTAAAATTTGTCAGCTAATTTTTCAACTGTTAGTAGATGGAAAATTTTTAATTATGTAATTTCTAATTTTAAAAATATAGCATAGCTTTCTAGAAAATTTACTCATTCACCACTCCAAAAAAAAAAAATTATTATACTTTATAAAAATAGAGAATATGTTTTGTCTGAATGTTAATTAAGAAACAGAAAAATTAGAAAAGTCATTTACTTAAGACAACAGTTCTTGAAGGGTTCTATTTTATGAATAGAAAAATCTTACCACACAAGATCAATAGAATAACCTTTGAAAACTTTTTTGTTCTCCATAAAACTTTACAAAAGTTACGATAAAACTTAATTTTCACTTGCGTGTTCCATACCCGCAACAGTTGACATAAAGAAGTTCCTAACTAGCTTTTTTTAATCTTGAAGCATTTGAGTCGGTTGCATTTTAATAATCTTGTTTTGGAAAATTTCGTTAGATTTGAAGATATCACAGCAACGAAATTATAGAATATTTCAATATTACACAGTTTTAAAATCAGTCGTAAAAATTAACGGCTTTTGGTAGTGTGAAATAGGTTTTTTTAAGGAACGAATCACTATTTAAAATTTGGATTTCTTAAAACTAGTTTTTCTTAAATTTTTTAATCTAAATAGAAAAAAATTCAAAGATTTATAAAAATGTCTTGAAAATCTTCCATACTTGTTTTTTTGTTGAATTCCTTATAGCGAAGTGAGTATATTTGCACTTTTTTGAAATAATGGGCTTTTAAGGATTAGTTATTAACGTTACTTCCAGTGTTGTTACAATTTAAACCTTTAAAAAAAAAAAAAAAAAAAAAAAAACAGAAGTTTTGTTATAAATGTCGGGTAAAAAAAAGACAAAAGACTAGACAATGAAAAGACAAATAATAATAATATTAATAATAATAATAGTAATAATGTTAAAAAAAAAAACAATGACATGTTCAACGGTTTAACAACAGAAACTGAATCTTGCTTTCATTTTTTAAAACACAGAGCTTTTCTTATTTAAAAAATATTTGAACGGAAAAAATAAATAAAAATCTTTGAGGACAGGTCATTTTTCCTCCAATAACAAGAATTCAGAAAGTGTTTTCATAAATAAATTAAACAACAATTTCGTTTGCTTATTTGGACTCTATCAAGTAGGCTTCAAATAAAAGTTAAAATTTAGAACTTGACACCGAAAAGAAAATCGTTGCATATTAATTTCAAATTATTCTTTACGAACCATATATTGATTATTAATATAAATTATTATTAATATAAATTATTATTAATATAAATTATTATTAATATAAATTATTATTAAGATAATAATAATAATAATAATATATTTCGATGGTAACACTAACGTTATTATTAAGATGAAATTAATGAAATAAAGTAGGGTTTTTTAAAAGGCAATTTTCTAGAAATAACTCGACTTACAACGCATCGAAATCCAACAATTTTTAAACAATATATATATATATATATATATATATATATATATATATATATATATATATATATATATATATATATATATATATATATATATATATATATATATATATATATATATATATATATATATATATATATATATATATATATATATATATATATATATATATATATATATATATATAAGGAAGTATTATATAATAAGGAAAATTCCGGTGTAAACGGTAATGCTATTCACAAGAAGAAACTATCTTATCAATTAGGCACCCACTACAAAAAAAAAAAGTCAAAACCCTCCCTTCCTTATTCTAACCATTTTAACGAATTTTGGTTACTCTACACTTTTCTCAACAATACCTACGCACTTTTAGCCAATTTGAGTTTCTGCCCAACTCCTTTCTGTACAACCACTCAAAGGACAATATCCGATACCAAAATTAAACGAAAAGCGTGAACCCTTCACAAACAATACTCGCACCACGATTTCGCAGTGTGCATTGCAAGCACAATCGCCCTCATTTCACGGTTGCGGAGTCCGAAAAGGGTCAAAGGAATCCCGCCAAGCACCTCTTTACTCTTCTTTTGTAGCAGCGAATTATGCGCTTATTGTTGAATCCTTCGCAGGTGTTAAAAGTCGGGGCAATGCCACTGACTGAAAAAAGAGATAATTTTGAAATAACCCTGCAAAAAGCAACAACAACGCAAGAGTGAATTTCAGTAATGTAGTAGTTGATGGTTAGGTGCGAAAATACCACGAAATGCGGATGTGCACGGGCACTTTCCATTACAATGATGAACCCGGTTTCGATAACTCGCATCATGGAATTACGCAGTGAAGTGGGGATAGCACTTGGAATTGACAATCGCAAGGGAAATTATAGGTCGGAATAAGCTAGTTAATAATGAAAATCTGTAAAGTGGCTGAAACAGAACTGGGTTTGTTGTTGTAAGACTGTTCACATACATCTGAGTGCTCAATTGAATAATTCTGAAACTGCTTTCACTAAATTCATTTAAATATATATGAAAAGGGGATTTAAAAAAAAAATATATGATGTTCTTTTTACTTGACTTCTTATTGAATCCTAATGTATTAGAAAATTTAATCTAAACATTTAACCCCTACTTGCCAAGGAAAACTTATGAGATTCATCCCTCGGTGCAATTGTTTTTTACTCATGCGCACGTAGTTACGCAAAAAAGTAAAAAATGTGATTTTTTTTTTAAAATTTTTTTACAATTATTAAAATTTAACTAAGAAAACATTATTTTTAACTCCGGATGATGGTCAAAATTATCTTAGGGAATGTTTAGAGCTATTTTAAGTGTAAAAGTTTTTTTGAAATTTAAATTTTTTTAAAATTGCAATACAATCGTATTTCTGAAAGCCGTATGAAATTAACGCATCGACTTAGCTTGCCCCATGGCATGTAAGGGGTTATTGAGTACCTTCCATGTCACTGTACAGAATTGATTAGTTGACAAGGGAATTCAAATGGAGCTGTATACCTACACGTAATAAGCAATATGGATGAAAATTAATTTGGTAAAACTAAGGCCTATTATACGCAACTTCATTGGAACCACGCAAATTCTTTTCAACTATCACGGCTATCTTCTCGAAAGTCAAGACACACAAGCTAAAAATTTATTATAAATATTAACTAATTAAAATAATATTTAAACTGAAATTGAGTTTTATAAGAATTATTGAAAACAAAATAATGATTACTTCAAAGAAAATGAAATATTATTCTAATAACAAATCAGCGAAATTAGCAATGTTTCAAGTCTCCTGTAGTCCATTTACCAATCTGATGATCCTATATGGCCGGCAGATTGGCTTTATGATAGCAGCAAATGCGCATAATAATATCCAATTCAAATATGCAGCCGGTATCAAAATGAAAACAAATCTCTGCCATTACCTTTTTTTTTTTTTTTTATGATTACAACGACTTGTAAAAAAAGTGTTTTTGAACCAAATTTGACACAATCTCCGTCTCTGAAAAATGTCCAGAGATTAGATAGAAGGCCGAAAAAAAATATAGGAAAAGCAGAAGTGAAGGTGGAATAAGAAATGAGCCTTGGCGAGAAATAATATCCTGTTTTCTTATTCAGAAGTTCCACCAGCCTCCTAACGACTTCATTTGTCACTGCCTCAAGAACCTTTCCAACAACAGATACTGCCGAGGAAGGGAAGAATTTATCATGAGATTGTTTGCTGCTGGATGAAAGAGTTAGCAGTGTTTGTTAAAGATTAGGGCGATTTTTTACGCCTAATTTATATCGCCCTCCGGGTTTTGGTGATTGTTTTGGTGGAGAGAGAAAGATACCCGAGTAAAATTGAATTGAACATTGCTGACGGCCTCTGTATGAGGTGGTCAAAGAACTAAAAGAAAATTGACTTTTCAAGTAGTTAAAGTCTAAATTTCTACTCAAGCTCAAACAGCAAGGATTACAACCATTTCCAGGAAGTAATTTAAGCTATTTTTCTGCTCTTATAACCTGAGCCTTATTTCCCGTAAGGCCAGTAAGACTCGTACCTAAAGCCCCCACATTTTTATCGTAATATATGTAATTAGGATTTCAATTTTTGTAACTAATATCAATATGCACTTGAGTAATGAACTAAAATTTGATAACGTATTTTAATGACTCATTAGTTATTCAAAATATTATCTTGATATTTATTTAATCAATGCTATAATATAAATTGCCTTTAATATTTAAATTACACCAACTATAGTCAATAGGGGCCCCATCTGCTACCTTAGTGCCTATAGTGTTTGGTTTTCTAAATCGGGTCTAGCTCCGGCCTCTTGAACTATAGCCAACATTCTCTCACTAAAATCCCATAATTTCATTATTTTTAAGCGGCAATGTCCTTGAGTAACTCTGGTAACGCAGTCTCCCCTAAGTATAGTAATTTTAGAAGATTAATCAGTTTTTTGGCAATCACGTAGAAACATCATTTTATCATTCATAAAAATATGTAAAATTCTCCTACGTGGCTCCATTTAGCTCTCAGACAATTAGAAAACACCTCCGTTTGGAATTATTCTCTAGTGTATTACGAAATGTATCCACACAATCTCTGGGGTAATCAAAGTTAATAGGGTACTTAGTGGTTGTATTGAAAAAAAGTAAAAACCGATACATGAGTAGTGTTTAAGCCCTAAGTACAAAACAGAATTACAATATTTCCTCGTTAGTAAAATAATGCTATACAATATAGCTCGACATTCGAGTATTCCGATAGGGAACATTTATGTAAAACAGCCTTTGTCATAGATATTGGTAAATCACGCCTAATGCTGGATAAAACAAACTGAAAGTTTTGAAATGTTGAAGCCTAGTTTTAAAATTGAAATATTTTATATATAGGTCAGGACGGAGGATAAAAAAAATATATTTCTTGATGTTTTTGACTTGTTGATATTAAAAGAAATCTTTTATCGGTCAGATGGTCAGTCTGACAAGGAACCTCCAGTGTTTAGTTCCCAAGCATGCTTAGTTCTCATTTAATCGAAAAGGGTTTAAAGGCTGAGTCAACCGTGCCCAGTTGGGGGATGGGATCCCCACGTAGCTGTGGTGTAGTAGCTCAATGCGTTACCACTGCACCACTGGGCTTCGTTGGTTATGTTATGCATGTGTTAATACAGGGTAATGAAAGTATTGTATTCGGTAAAAAAAAAAATCGGCTCTAGAAAAAATGTCTGTGTGTATGTGTCAGCATACATACCGAATGGATTGACCTAAGATGTTCAAATTTTGTGAACAGGTTAGTGGTGACCATGGAACCTCTCATTAAGGTTTTAAACGAAATATAGTTATCTGTTTCAATTACAAGAAAGGATCATGTAATAGTTTTCAAAAATTGTATCGCCATATTCGCCATTTTGATAGTGTTATAACTGTAGGCAAAAAATTGCCCCACACTTTTTTTAATTTTTTTAATTTTTTTTTTATTAATGAAAATATGAAAGCGATAAATTACTCCAATCCCTGGCAAATATAAATGCAATGATCAGTATTAAGTATGATTAAAAGTTGTGCGTTGTTCCACACTCCTAGTTAATATTATTGCAGTGGCACATTTCAAGCTCAAGAAATCCCTTTGTATTTCTACAGAAAGTTCGGACATCCCTTTCAAAACAATAATAAACTGGATTATATTACATATTACTAGATCTTGCATTGATAATATCTGAATAAAAATAGCGTTTATAAAAGCATCTAGTCAGCATGTTCATGCACAAAAAACATAAGCTAATTTTTATAAAAACAAATTTTCTAGATGATTTAAAAATGCCTGTTCGGAATAACTTTCTTTGTTATATTTTTCTGAAGTACTACAAGGTTTCATGTTTAAGAATATTATTACTAACGCCCTCTTTTATATAAGTAAGCATTAAAATACAACTTTGAAATATTGCCTATGTAATCCAAAATTGGTGTTTGAAATTTATTTCGTTTGTTTTTTTCGAAATAGAGAAAACATTCTCCAGTCGATGTTTTACGAAATTGAATTTAAATGACAACAGTTTGCGGTTATTACTAGCATTGTAGTATATATAACCTCTCATCAATATTTTAATTTTATATCTTAGAAAATTATCTCTGCGAGTTTTATTTTAACTCTTTTAGTTCAATTTAAATGTATTCTACCTATCCATTTGAAGTATACCAACAGAATCAGGAGTCAACAAATAATAATCACTAAAAAAGCATATCAAATGTGTCTCTATCAAATCCGCAGTGCATATTACATTTGATACAATCCCGCCTTTATTTTATTTAACTCCACATTTCAGCTTCTGAAAGTCTCTGGTGAATATTCCATTAACTTCTTCAAAATTTAAAATGGATTTTTTTTTCCTCGTACAAAAACGCAGAAATACGTGATTTTCGAAGCAATTGAATAATCTATACAAATAGCTCTTATACATCATTCCTATTTTCTATTCAGATCTCGGAATAGCAAATATATCACAAAAGAAATCTTTTCAGAAGTGTTTTTCTACATGACTTATTTTAAATTTATGTTACGTTTCATTCGAAATAACAAGAATTATAAATTGAAGATGCAGATATTTGTTGCAAATTACGAGTGTTACGCGTTTCTTGAAATATTTTAGCGGCCATCTGCAGACTGGAAAACAAGTTTATAAATATTCTTTTGCTTGCATATGTATAAAAATTGTGAACATCAAAAGAACAAGCGAGGAGAGGGAGAAGGGGGGGGGGGGTGATCGTCAAATTCGAAAGGAAAGTTGTTATCGATAGCCCAAAGCGCTGAATATCATATCAGAATAAGTCTTTTCGCTCAGTATAAAAAAGTTTTAATGTCTTCTGAGACTACGTAATATCCAGAATAAGCAGGGTTGCCGGGCACAGTCCAATGGCGTTACCATCTCGCCAAATAGGTTGTTAGTAAAAATAGCCATTGCTTACTTTCTTCCAGGGCAGTCGAGGTACCCATGGACCAACTTTTCCTCTTTAAATAAAAGTGTATTTTAAAGTGTGGTGTGATTAGAGCCTTAGTTAGATTTGTACAGGTCCTGGTCATAAAGGAATGGAATATGCAATACAATTACGAATGATTTTGCCTTCCTAACTTGTGTTTGACATAATATTTCCTCCTTCTCAACGTATACAATAAACTGCGTGTAAAAAAATACATTTTAATTTATATTAGTCAGTTACTCAAACAACTTTTCCTTCCCAAGCATGTATTGCAGTAATAAACTATATGTGTACAATGTACCTCACGTAAAGGTCTACTAAATTAAAAAAAATTTAAATTTATATCAGTCAGTTACTCAATTATTTTTTTTCTTTTTTGCTTTGCATTGTTATATGAAATCTTTCGTATGTAAAAAGAAGAAAAAAAATTCTAGGGGTGAGGAACATCGCACAGCTTTCAATTACACGACAATACTGATGTCAATTTGTGTCATTTACCATTTTTATACTTTCATCATTCCTTTAGAAAAAATGGCCAGTTTGGCGATATTTTTTACGATAATTCTTGTACGGTTCTTTTAAAAAAAAAAACACCACCTTCGCTAAATTGATTATTTTGGTGATATACTTTTCTATAATTCTTATATTATCCTTTCTTATAAGTACAACCGAGGAGAGAAGACAAAATTATTGTTGATGAGGTATGCTCAAGGAAAGAGAACTCTGGGTTAAAGGCATTCGTTTTTTAACTTTTTACGCAGTTAAAGCATTTTTACGGGAATTTCGGAGGTTGGGATGTTTAGAACACCTTAGCAAGAGGCATTACCACAGCGATTTTGAACAAAAATGGCCCAAAGCAAACCGAAGTCCAATCAAGACCCTGATAGTAGCGTATAACTGTGGAAAGAATGCAATATTCTTAAAAAAAGTGGGCATTAGGAAATATCCTTAGATCGTAAATAAAAACTTTTATCATTATATACTTTTTTTTTTTTTTTTTTTTTTTTTTTTTTTTTTTTCATTAGAGACCAGAACTAAATGGATATTTTTATATTAGTGTTATAATTACAGAATAATAAAACAACTTTTATAAATATATACTTTTGAAACATCCTTTAAAATATACCTTCACAAACATTCTTTTTAAAATATATTATTCGAAAAACATTTTGTAATATATACTTTTAGAAACATTCAATAAAACGTACATTCAGAAATATTCTTTAAAATTTATACAGATCCTTTTAAAGTATAAAATTTAAGATACAAACAGAAAATGGAAATTAAATTGAAACATGCATCTAATCCATAAAGACGACTTTCATTATAGAATACATGATTAAATAAGACATGTTAATCAAAACTTTTAATTAAAAGTAGAATTCAATTAGTAATCAATGCATAATGATAAACATAACTAACTCTCATTGATTTATGAAATCATTTAAGCAAACATTGCCAAGGGAGGAACTCAATTGGGAGGAGTGCTCCATTAAATAAAATTGAATCCTTCTGAATGAAAATAAAGTTTCTACTTACTGCAAAATGGATTTCGTAAATTAAATGAAATCAATTGACGTCCGTTCCGGGCAGATTGTTTTCCGTAAGTATAAATCCATTTATGTTTTGAAAATTGTTCATTCTTAAAAAAAATATTTCAAATATCATCTCGGTGTTTGATTTTAATGAAAAATTTAGTTAAAGAAACTTTTCTTTCATGCAATTCAAATCCTAACGATGGATAATAGTTTCAAAATTGAGCTAGAATTAAAAAAAAAAAAAAAAAAAAAAATACACATCTACTTTAGAAAAAACAGAGTAGGTTTTTTTTTTTATTTTTTTTTTTTATTTTTTTTTTATTTAATCAATTATAAAGAATTTTGTGTACGTCATATTATTGCATATAATAATATTATTGCATATATATATATATATATATATATATATATATATATATATATATATATATATATATATATATATATATATATATTAGGGTGGATCGTTCTTCTATGGAGAAAAAAAAAATTATTATTAATAAAAACCGACCTATGGGGAAAAGATGTTCTATGATATAGAGATTAGGGAAAAAATAATTAAAAAAAAATATTTAAAAATTTTGCACTGCCACAAAGGGGTTGAATTTTCGAAAAAAATTAAAAAAGTCCTAATTTTCGTTAAATGATTTTACACTAAAAATAATTGTTTTTTACAATATAAATCCTAAAAAAGTGATGATTACTGAATAATTAGTAGTACAATGTACATTTCAACCTTTTTTTACCCAACTCTCTCCCCCCATATCACCGTTGAATCAGCCCTACAACCCTATACTGCAGTTGTCAGCGGCTTATGGAATTCGACTCCTAATCGGTGAGAGCTGTTCTTGTAAAGTAAATTAAATTACAATTTTATTATGTGACATTTGTTTGTTTGTGTACTTGGACTACTACTATACTATGGCGTTGCTAAGAAAAGACATGATTTGTCCTATATTTGGGTTAGGCTGTAATATACCCACGATTATGCTCCCTACGTACGAAAAACGTAATAAAGTGCGTAAATTGGCATTCAAAAAGAGAAGCAAAATACAGTGTATTTATATACACTTCTCCCTGTGTCAATAAGTTGAAAGTAAGTTAGGAGAGACCTGGAAACGAGCTTTAATACCAATAAATGACTACTACAGCATTTTGAGAAAAATAAGTTCATACTACGACAAATATAGCGCTTTCGAAGCTGGAAAATTAACGGAAAGCTATCTCAAGGACAGCACATCGTAAGTTTTGTTCATGCGTCGACTTGGTTCATGCGTCGACTTGGTCGGTCTAGAAGCTAGCACACTAACCATTATACCGTTTGGTCGGCTAGGTCATGCGTTGACAATGACATAGATACAACAATGTTGGTTACGATAATAGGTAGTCTGTCAACACAGGTATCAAAGAAGGTGTTATACGAAATATGGAACTGATTCTGAAGCGTTCACTACAATGGTTTGTGTGCCAGTTACAAGCCAAAGAGTGACCGTATGCGAGATACTATCTGTAGTTTCATTCAAGTAAACCCAACCTATGCGAATTGACTAACAAGAAAGACTTAAGTACTTATCAACTGTGCTTAATGGAAAGAAACTTTGTGAAGCCATCACTGCGGACAAAGCAGCGAAGGGCTGTTGAAGAGAAACTCAGGAAAGATTCGTCACTCAAGGTGGTTTACAACCCCCAACAGAATTCTCATGTTCTATTTGGCTAAGAAGAAGTCCAACCAAAGCTTTATTGACATTAATTACGTTCAACGTAAAAATCTAGGCACCTATGTGTAGGATAATAACGCCCATTTTCATATCATCTCTCTAACCCTTCTACGATTCCCCTCGTATTAGTAAATGGTACATTCCTCTTTAAGTGATGTGCGCATATGTACTGCGCATTGCACAATGTATATGTACTCCAAGTGTCAAGGTTCATTCGCGTAAGACATGCCAGTCTGTTAGGAGTGTGTCTTTATATCTCCCCTTTTATGTTTTACCTAATTAAATAAATGCTACCTATAATCATTTAATCATAATTAATAAACTTTCTATTTTCTCGAACCAGTGCATACCATTTCTTTAATACTCTGCAACACTATGTGATTCAAGATCAAAACCAAACAATCGGTAATCTATGGTGCAGAGCATTTGCATTAATCAATCTTTCTATCGCGTTATTTCTCAATTGATTTGAAGAAAGTCATTGATCCAGTAATTTTTGAAACGGGGGTTTGGGCTTTCCTGAAAATATCCTGATATCAATGCTAGCTGACGACAAAAATAACACAAAGGAATCGGTCCTCCAAAGAATTTTGAATTTGCGCAAAATCAAACGGTCTGCTGCAACCCAACCCCTTTTAGCGATTAATATCCGTATCTTAAACATACCAACTTTTGACCCTTATGTGACAGATTATGTGAACTTTATTACGTGGGAGAATGTGACAGAACGATTTAGTGATGACATGATTTCAGGAGCAATAGTAAACCCAGCAATCATTTCTACGGCAATACTATAGTATTACCTACTATCAAGGGGTATCCCTGTCGTACTCAAGCTACAGAACGAATAGTCACAGAAGCATTTTCTGCTGTAAGCGGATCACACAGAAGAGATGGGTTAAAAAGAAATAGCCTGGAATCACAATACCTCAAGCCAGTTTTCAACACCAAACGTGATTACCGTTCACTGTAATTCCGAAGATTTCTTGATTTTTCTTGATTTAATTCTTAAGAAGTTGTAATATGTTCCTAAAGCTTTTTTTTTTCTGTAACCATTTAGTATATGTCCTCTCACTCCAATAAACATTTAGAAGTACTAAAGGCCTGTTTCACTTAAGCAAAAATCACTTTTACATTTTAACATTAAAAAGCTTAAATATCAAAACTTCATCCCCCTTGGAAAGAGCTTAATATAAAATTTATTATTTTTATTTTATTATTCCCTTAATTAATGTACCTCAGAACATCTTTTCCGTACAGGTAGGTTTTCAAATTCTTCAAAAAAAAATTTCAATTGAATTTGACTTTTTGCTATAAAAAAGCTCAAATACCTAAACTTCATCCTTCTTGTGGCAGTACTGAACTTAAAATTTAATTTTTTTAATTATTTTTCCATGTATCTATATACCATAGAACATCTTTTCCCCATAGGTTGGATTTAAAATTCTGAAATTTTTTTTTCGATCCACCCTAATATATATATATATATATATATATATATATATATATATATATATATATATATATATATATATATATATATATATATATATATATATATATATAGAGAGAGAGAGAGAGAGAGAGAGAGAGAGAGAGAGAGAGAGAGAGAGAGAGAGAGAGAGAGAGAGAGAGAGAGAGAGAGAGAGAGAGAGAGAGAGAGAGAGAGAGAGAGAGAGAGAGAGAGAGAGAGAGAGAGAGAGAGAGAGAGAGAGTTTTTTCTGTAGACAATCTTGCGACTGTCCCAACCCCAAAAACTCAGGGGTTTCGTCAGGAAGTTGGCCCAAATTTCTAAAACCGTTTAAAACCAAGAGCTTTTTTTTAAGACAATCTTTCGACTGTCCCAACCCCAAAAGCTCAGGAGAAAAAACAAGTTTTTCGTGCCCCCTGATGAAGCAATCAGTCTTTATCCTGGGTTTCTTTCACTTGGTTGTTGGTTCTGCTTGCATGTTTGGTGACTAACTTGGCGAGAGAACATGTCGATGAATAGGATATCCCAGTTCTAATCCAATATTTCTATTTGAAACAAATATGCGAACTTTGAGTTGAAAAACACTTTTGCTACTGAACTTTAAATAATTTCCAGTTAAAAAAATTCACTGGAAAGATCACTTATAAACTTTTTTACACTGAACTGCTTTATCAAGAAAAAAAAATTAACTCATCGAAGAGAAGCTTCTACTATAAATCATATATGCATTGACAACTATTATGCTTATTTGCAACTTATTCAAGCGACTTTGAATGCAGATCATCGTTTCATTGTGTTTGACAACTAGAAAGAAAACCATAGATTCCACACCATGTACTAAATCTTGTTTTCCCTAAAAATTTGACAAAATGCATTGCCATCAACACATCCAATTTTAGCTCGATTGGATGACCTTAAATACCTAAAATGGGTTAATTAATCTCCCGATCGTCATTATAAGCATGTATAAAAGCAGCCTTTTAATAGTGACACTCCCAAAATTCTATAGATTGTATTCTCATCGACAAAGTGTCGATCCGACAAATTTAAGTTCGATTGAATGACAGTAAGTAAGTAGACAAATTAGTCCTCCGAAACTGCAATAGACGCTTGTGTAAGAGCATACCCTTAGTGACAGGCTCCAAAACTTGATAAAATGTATTTCCATCGATAACAAATCTATTTGTTAAGTTTCAGATCGATTGGATGGATGAAATTGGTTTAATTATTCCTCTGCAAATTTGCAAACAAACACATAAAATCAAGACAATAAAAAAGAATTTAAAAACAGTCTGTTCTTAGGGATTATCGAATTACAGTATTCTACAATATTTGGAATTGAAACTTATGTATATTTGACAAAAAAAAGTAGTGTTTTTACAGAAACTAAACACCACATTAATGTTTATGTATGAAAAAAATAAAGTGACAACGAAAAGGAATATCGAAAGCAAATGTTTTGATTTTCTACATTGGCCAGCTGAAAAGGCAAATTTCAATTTTAGCAAATGCTCAGAAGTTCATTATTCCAGTAAAAATTGTGAACCTCCCATTTTTTAATATATTAGCCATTTTGCCTCTATCTTTAACTTTTGGAACGTCACTTCCTACACAAGTCAGTTTTCATTAGCAAAAAGAAATAGCTTTCCTGACACCTAAATTACCTATTAATTGAAGTTGGATCCTACAAAAATTCCCGAGCTCATTTCCATAATCAGCAAATGCACAAAGGTATGAGTCATGGGTATAAAATTGTAACTTCTTTTGTAAAAATTGCTTATAGTAGATCAAAAATAAATTGCTTATATTATGGTTCATCAAAAATAAATTGCTTATAGTATGGTTCATCAAAAATAAAATATATATAATTCTCACTGAGTAAAATTTAATCACAGTATTTAATTAGTTTAAAGATCTAGTTACATACAAAGACATGAATTTATATATGTGTGTATGCGTCGTAGTGCTGTACTATAATTATACGACTTTTCAGTGAACAGAAATACTAAGCAATAAAAAAAAAACTTATCAAGACAGAATATATCAGATAATTTTACCAATCCAATACTCATCATCAATAAAAAAAAAGTCAAACTTGAATCAAGATTTCTGTTTCGTTTAAAAAAAAAAAAAAAAACTCCAAGTTGTTCATAAAACATTTCGATAAGCAAAATTTGAACTCAAAATATTTTTCTACTTTCCCTCAAAATCAGATATGGACGTAGAAATTCCTAGAATCGGATGACTTCCGAAAAAAAAAAAAAATGTCTTCAAACACACAAGAGTTTTACAAATGATTCCTGACTCTGCAGTCTATCACATATGAGACGCAATCTCTATGCTCATTGGAACTCGGAACCTGTTGTCTCGAACCCTGTGAATACCCTATCATGCTTAAATATCTGTAAAGCGAGAAGAACAACGTTACAAACCCCGGCTCTGAACGTGTCAAAAACCTTGCAATTTTGATAACACGAACACCAAAAGAACCTACCTATATTATTAAATACACATCCAGACCCTCCTGATAGCGATCGGATACACATACATCAGTGTCACTCCACCAAAATAACAGAAGAGAAATCTTACGCTTCAGGCACGAGTTATTGGAATTATCTTGAAGTTTTCTCAATGAAAAAAGAAATAAAAAAGACTTGTAGAAGATTCAAAACATGCACGCATACGCTTGAACTGGGCTCGACTTGATGAACGTCCAGTAGCTGGGATGTGTCCTGCTGGCTTTTTTACATGTCATGGGGTGGGCTGGCGACTATCAATTAATTGGGATCAATTAAGTAAGTTAAGTTTGTCGGATTTTAAATTGATTCTCGGAGGATGGTAATGAGTTGCTAGTCATCGTCTGGGATGATGCTTCCCTCTTGACGGCTTCTTATAAATGCAAATCTAGACGACTTGAAGAAAAAACACAATAAAGATCAATAACGGGGATGTGCCAGGAATTTGGTTTGCGGAAGTCCGATAGCGCATGAATCAACTCATGTTTGTTGTAAGTTTCGGTTGATGAGTGTTTAATTAGGAAGCATGTCGTCGAAGAACGCCCAAAGATGTTATTGATAGGTTGTGTCGATATCAGTAAGGTTTTTCTTGATCGCATAGTTGTTGAAGCTTATGATTTGGATAAATGCTCGCCGAATACGAAGGTTAACATAATCAAAATATGAAATAAAGGTTAAAAGAATGTTAGCATCTAGTTTATCTTTCAAACCTCTTATGTAATAAAAGAAGATTGCAAAAGAAGCAATCAATCTTCTTTCAAATACAAAAGAAGGCTGCTTTTTTTTCCCTTATAGTATATGTCGTATGCCATTGTCTGAAGTTAAATTGAAACCGATGGATGTATACATGCATGTTTCATTGGTAAACAACTAAAGAGTTCCTATACAAGATGCCAAGTCAATCTTCTGCTACTTTAAGGTCTTGGAGGAAATGTTATTCTTCCAATAAACCATGGTATATTTAGCGAATTTTTGTAGTTACTTGAAATACGAATCCACATGAGTGATCATTATACATAATGGTTTTGAAGATATCCTTTAATATTTAAAATGAAAATAAAAAACAATGATATTTTGATGCCCATATGAAATACAACTCCAAGCATGTATTGTATTTTATACTCAGTGAATTTGGTGCTCTTTAAAAATACAACATAATGCAAATGTAGACTTACATTACGGTACACATTTTTATAGCTTTTACCCCAGTAGCACAACGACGCTAGCTAATATCGCTCAACATTAGCCTATTCCGGTGTGGACCGTTGAAAACCAGCCGTTATTACGGATCTTGGCCAATCTCGCCCAATACTGGATAAAATGTTTTTTATAAGAAAGGACAGAGGACTAAAAATTTACTTTGTTATGGTTTTTTTTTTTTTTTTTCTTCTTTTTTTTTTCTTTCTGGAATCATGCTTGAGTTGTCTAGAATTGTCCACAATCTTCCAAAACCCCTGTTTCTGACATTTGCTAATACTGCTGTGCTTTATGCGTAATAGAAAACTAAGCACTATTCCGTTTTTCACTGAAAATGAAAAGATTCCGTTTTGTACTGTAAATGAAAAAAGTTTTTTTTTTTTTTTTTCTTTCTTCTGAGTGCCCAGTTTAAAAACGCTTCTTTCCATGTGCGAAGCACTGTCTGAAGAAATAAAAGACTCATGCTTAAACCATGGATTGAGCTCCAATTTTTTTCATATTTGCATATAGGTTTTCTTTAATAATAATTGTACTCGCCCAAAGCAGAAAAGAGTAAAAAGGAAAAATTTGAAAAAAGTACTTCTTGAAATTCCATAGCGCATTTTCTGACTATTTATAAAACACAAAGTTTAACAGTGTAAGCCTTATTTTTCAAATTTCTTTGTTTACAGATTGGAGACAAGCAAAACATCAGTCCAAATTAATTTACTCAACAATTGGTTTAAATGCCTTGTATTTTTTCCCCGGTATTTCGGATCACTGAATTTTTAACGATAATAGAGGGAAATATTCAAGGCAACTGAAACTCTTGGCCGATGGAAAAAAAAAAAAAAAAAAAAAAAAAAAAAAAAAAAAAAAAAACATTGCGCGAAAACTATTATACTGCTAAATATATAATATTCTGGAAATTAAACTAATTTAAATAAGATTTTTATTTACAAAATCCTTGGTAAACTTCCCGTTCAGCCCCTTTGTAGTTTGGAGAATGTAAAATAGTCATACCTAGTAGTTCCTAGAACCATATACTAAACAGTATAACAGTTTTAGCATCAATATTTATTACCCGAGCAAGACATTGCGCTTTACTAGTATCATTCGTATAAAAATCAGTTTACAAACTCTTATGCATCTTGAACATTTTAAAATCCTATCAAAATTGAAGTATTTTACTCCAATGGGGGAAAAGATTTAAAGCGTAACATTTGTATACTCACAAATATGAATGTGGTATTAAAACCAGTTTATTACTGTTCTTAAGGAAATTTTTTTATAGTGACTAAATGATGAATGAGGAAATTTAATATTCATATGTTTTACAGCAATTTTATTGTAGCTAAATGGTGATTGATGATATTAATGCGTTACGGCACTAATTTACGGCTTTTCGATAATGATAATTGTCAATCCATTACTCATTTGGATATAAATTATCTACTTTCATCTACATTTTTTTATATATACATATATATATTTCCATTATCTATTATACATATGCATAAGGCTATTAAAACAAATTGCGCGAATATGTGTCCAGATAAATTTCATAAAAAATATTAGTTAACAGATTTTTTAAATAATCTAAGTTATGTCAAGAATAAAAACGAATATATTTTGTAGATATTTTAAAAGAGTTTCAACTATTTCAGTACATTTGTTTGAACAACAAATCTATCTGTCTGTTTATTTGTCTGTTTGTTTCTGTCCTCCCTTCCCATTTTTATAGTAGTATGTATTTCAATAGATCTTCCACTTAGATTATTTGTATTTTAAAATAAATTCTTATATATCATCTGCTTGTCGCCAAAAGAGTCAGAAAGACGCCAAGGATAGATGCCATTCCAGGCTCCCATTAGCACTCCCTACCTCATCCAGTTTATGCGGGGCTCGTTTTCGGCTGGGAGGGGACACGGCCCCAAATTATGGCCTGTATTGTACAGCAATGAGGAGGCCCAATGCCCCTTAATGGCACCTAGATAAACTGTTTGTTACGAAATGGTTCGCTTGACGATGACGGGAGAGAGAAACAAAAATGCGTTAACGATATTTCGGAACATTACAATTTTGTATAAAACGTTCAGCTCCGTAGGTATCAAGACCAGAAAGGAGTGCTATATGCAATATCCATCTATGCAAAAATTAGTCTTTAATGTTTACATTATTTATTAATGCTTTCAATCATTGAATTCGTCAATTCTTTAAAATACTTTGCAATTGTTTTCAAAAATGTGTATCAAAGAAATTAATTTATTTTTTTTTTGATATTTTTTATATTACGTTGTTTTGACAATAAATTAGAAAAATTGCAAATTATGCAACTAATGCAATATTACTAGTCAAACCGGGCATCTTGGGATTTACAGGAGGGAAGGGAGGGGGGGGGGTAGAGAGAGAGAGAGGAGAGTTAGAGTTGGTGAATAGTTTTAATTTCAAACAAGAAAAACCTCCATAGCTTTTGCTAGACAATTTCAAAACGATAATTCTTTAAAAGTTTATAAGATAAGCATTACAAGACCTTTAAGTTAATATTGATTTATTACGTTATTTTTGTCTAAAACATGTCTAGTTAAATAGTTATTTGTATGTTTTACAAAATAGAGTTCTTACTAGCATATTCAACCAAAATAAGGCGTCCCGAAAAAGGCTGCTACGGGTTTTATTTATTTTACTATTAGAGATAGAGAATTGGTATAAATTACAAAAATGTTGAACATAATTTTGAAAGTTACTGAATTTTAATTTTATTCAATGCCAGAGAAAAAATCAATTACAAAAGCATCCATGAGGTCAAATCCCATTATTGCAAACATATTAACTCTTTATCTTCAAAGTTGACCTAAATAAAACGCCTTCATAAACAAAGATTAAGACATTTCAGAAGACTTATGTAGGGAGAAAAATAAGGGACAGGGACCAAATAGTAACGTAATACAATTGATTGTTTTATTTCCCAATTTGGAGGTAAGGTATTCTAAAGATAATGAAATATTTGCATTTAAGAAAGTATGTATGAAAGAAAAGTCTTTTGACCAACAGAAAGCTTTCCTTAAACGCTAAAAATAAATTATATAAAAACGGATTTACTTTTCTAACTTCAATTTACTTTTCTAACTTAAGATAGGACTGACTCGAATTTCAAATCCTGCCAATTTCAAATAAATAATTCTCATTTTTGTGTGACGTAATGAGCTATTTGTATTTGTAATTTCTTCCCTAAAGAATCAATATAAAAATACTTAAAATGCTGTTACTTAATAAAACAATTGTCATTATTATTATTCACTCTATAGTTAAATGACACCTTACACTATTTTAAGCATTTTTGTAATTTACACTTACTATCTATCTCAAATAGTTAAAGAAAAAAGCACCATAACAACTTTTTCAGGACACCTTGTTTATTGACATGATAAAAAGACAAGGCTAAAAAAATAAGTTTATAATAAAATTGGCAAAAATATAAAGATACTGCATTTTTTTTTTTTTTAAAGCAAAATTATACATATTCACATACACATGGTGTCTATAAATTAGTTGGGCAATGCAGTTCAAATAGATTTGTATAACTTTTAATAACTAGGCATTATTAACCATTCTTTTTCTCCAACTAATTTATGTTCACAGTACCATTCTGCTTGCAAAAAAAGAAAATGTGTATTATGCCTAGTTATTATGAATTATACAGATGTATTTGAACTCTATTGTCCAACTAATTTCCCTGTATTATAATGTTAATTAAAAACATAGTTTGACTTTAAAAGTTGTAAAATCCAACTCCAAAATATTTTTCCAAGCACTTTTAATCATTTATTGATAATACATGGTATTTATGTTTATTTTTATGATTTTCAAAGAATATTGAATACTTAAATAGAAACTAGAGTTAACGACCCTGTGCATATATCTTTAAACATCGTTATTTTTATTATAAATTAATCTTAACAATTAATATCAATGCTAAAATAACTTTCAATTATCTCTTTTAATTTTTTCATCCGCTGAAAAGAAATTGACAGTGATTTCTATCGTAAAATTTCCATAGTGTTCCAAGAAACAGAGAACAATACTCTTTCTTAAAAACACATACATAGAAATAATTAGATATTAAGCTATTTTCTTTCATCAGTGCAATAACAAAGCATCTCAAAATAGTTTATTAAGTAAGTAAAGCATTGTTTATTAGTTAGTAAAGCATTGTTTTTTCTAGGAAAGAAGATTTCTGAATATTTTCACTAACTGATCATTCCATTGAAGATAATAAACTTTTTTCTGCTTTCTTTGGATTCGTTCTTCTTAGAACCATAGCATGAAATGTAAATTGATGAAGGTTAAGATTACAACTTAAAATAAAAGTTATTTCTCAACTAGTCAGTTAGTGTAATGCTAGCATATATATATATATATATTTTTTTTTTTTTTTTTTTTTTAAGATTTTCACTGATCGACAAAAAGGTCGGAACTGTAATAATTTTTACGATTCTTTTATCTTTGACAGAAATAAAGCTTTGTGCAAAATAATGTTTGCGAATGAAATTTTGTCATCGGATTGAATTTTTTTGAAACGGGGGGAAAATAATAGTCAATTTGCATTAAAGCCCTTCACCTTGACCACATAATTCTATTTTGTAGAGATATGACTAGGAACAGAGGGTCAAGCACCTTATATACAAACATTTTTCAACCAAAAAGATAAAAATTAAACAAAATACTTTCAAACGAAAATAAAAATGTTCAATTCTGTTATTTTAAACTTATTTAAGTAACAAATGTTATAAAATTGTTTCTATTAGCTAAAAGCAATTTTTATTTTATTTACTTATCATAAAATATTAGCAAGCAGCTTTTGCATCTAAAATGAACAATTGTTTCCAGTTTAAAACTGTAAATTCATTTCACAAATGCAGGATTTAAGAGTTTCAATCAAACTTGTTTTATTTTTCTATCAGAACATACTAAATAGGGCATTGTCCTTGCTTTATATATGCCGATCAAACGGTATAGTGGTTAGCGTGCTAGCTTCTAGACCGCTAGGTTGCGGGTTCGAGTCCCGTGTAAGGCATGGGTGTTTGTAAATGTATGTTGGCTTGTCTAATGACGAATGTTTCGGCGCATTATAGCCCTCGTGTTGCTGACGGCGCCAGATAATCTGAAAACAACATCTGAATATATATATATATATATATATATATATATATATATTCCTTTCAGGAACCTATAAGATTATATAGGCATATTATTAAGAAGCAACCATTAATTACTATTATTATAGATTCAATTCATTAGATCGAACCATTTTTGTTTTAGAAAGTTTCAAGTTTAACGAGAATTTTCGTTCTTATCATAATAAATTGTAGTGATTTAGATGCGATCTGCCTATGTGAAATTTTACCTGTTTTTACAAAAATGCTGCTCTAACACTATGAAAAAACAAACGAAAGACCACTTGATGACTATAACATTTAATTAAAGTCCTTTTTTAGGTGTGTTTAAAAACTTTGAATGTGTATGGATTGGCTAAGACAATATCTTTTTCACATGTTAAAACTTAAATACAGATTAATAGTTAGTAGAGGTCACAGTCGTATTTTAAGAGTATAATTTATCCATGAACTAATTCTTTTGTGTCAATACTAGTTAAAAATAATACACTTGTTAGTACAGTTAGTGTAATAGAAACACATAACAAATGCATTGCTTACCTTTTAAAGTAACAATATCACGCTCCATAAAATCTGATTAAAAACACCCAAGTAATTAAATCAACTCGAAAGATAAAAAAATGAAGGAAGATAAATTATTTTAAAAGTACGATAGTAGCTAGTAAAGTTACTACAATAGTAGCAACTTTAATTTTCTAAACCCCTAATTTACAGAAACATGTGAATAACAACTATCTTTGTTATTATGTGTAAGCTACAACTAATATGGAGAGAGAAGAATTATATTTTAATCACACATAATAAATATAACAATCAATTTTGCTATTCATGAATGGATTATGAAATAATACCATCCATCTTTTAAACTGTATTTTGTAATTACTCATTACGATTTAGACGTGGTCAATGCCCGTTTAATCCCAGGCGTATTTAATGGGTGCATTAATAACGCAAAATGTAAGTATTACAACCCCCATCCCCTTTTATCTCTCAGTTCGATACCCTAAACAACAAAGCCCTGTTTGGTATAGTATCTTCGAGCACTTTCAGTGTATCCCTCGATCATTAAAGAGGAGGCAAAAACCCGTTTACTGGCATTTCGTGGTAAGTAAACTCATTACAACCTTCTTATAATAGTTGTAACGCGAGTAATAAAAGAGGTCCGTTCCACTGTCTCCATTGGATTACGTAGTGGAGTTGGTTGTTGCAGTAATAGTGACGTAAATTATTAATTTAGAATTTCCTAAGAAAAAAAAAGATTTTCTGATAAGATTTTTTTTTATGTTTTAAATACATCGCGCAAATTTAAAATTTTTAAAAATTTTTCGCAACTTAAATTTTCAATAATTTTGCAATAAAGAGGATATATGAAATGTTAGATTGGTTATGTTATACATACATCGCACCCTTGCTACAAAAGGGACACAACTCAACATCCTTCATTTTGAGTAAAGGTGTTCACCTAAACATATACTGCATGTACTTGAAGCTGGTTGAACGGCATAGGATGTTAATAATTCGAATTCTGGTTGAAACTGACTTATGCCGTTTTTTTTCATAGTCAGATTTATGTAGTCTATGATTCTGTGCACACTATTACTCAAAATGAAGAATTTTGAGTTGTGTCCCTTTTGTAGCAAGGATACAATTTATATATGTTATTAGAAAATTTTATACCATATTCGACCGAAATTTTATACCACATATCTTATACCAATAAACTTGTCAAAATCATCGCGAAACATATTTTTTTACCCCTTCTACCTTTCTTATAATGCTATATTTCAATTTTAAAACCATTCATCAACATTTCAAGTCTTCCAGTATATTGTACCTAGCTAGGCAAGATAGGCCAAGATCCGGAAAAACGGCCGGTCTACAACGATCCACATCTGGATTGGCCAATGTCGAGTCGATATTGGCCAGTGTATATGTACTACTGGTGACATATAGTCCGAGATAATCTAGGTTAATATAAGATACAGTCAGTTTTCCTATAATCAGTCCCAAATAGTCAGTGTAATTTACTAGAATACTTCATACAACATACTTCAAACAACAATAGAATACTCATTCAAAATCTTTATTTTCTGAATAATCTATTCGTACATTCATCCATTTTTCATCCTAAAATTGTAATTGTTGAGTCTCTGCGCGTGTAGGTATCATGAGCAATGAGCAAGCTGAGACGATTACGATTGAGAAGAGATCAACTCGTCAGAGAAGTTATCCACTATGTCCCAGTGATGTGCACCGATTGTGTGCGAGTGCTCTTTATCAATCATAGGATACAGAGCAAACCAATAAGTTGCACTCGTTACATCCTTTCGTAACAGAGTTTGATTTTTACAACCAAAACCGAAGCAGACAGCTTTAATGTTAATTTCTTTTTATACTTTTAACTTTGACTGCTTCCTGTAGTCAAGATTGTTCTTTTTATTAATATTTTTTAACTTTGAGTTCTTCCAGTAGTCAGGATTAGGTTGAATTCCAGTGCAGCATTGCCTAAATGAGCTCTTGTACCAGAAAACAAAAAAAACAATCAACCAGAAAGTTTATTTCAGTAACTTAACATGGTTCGTAACATAATCTCTTTTTTTTTTTAATAGTGCACAAAATTCAGGTTTAGTAATTTCAGTATTTTTATCAAACAAATATTATACAATTAATAAGTGCGTAACTGGCGATTCGACATTGTTTAGCATGTTTTGTTCACAGATTTTTATACAATTCCTATTTATCCTTCTAATTCCATAATACGTATAGGACTTATACCAATATTATCGCAGTGCGTGTGAGCGATATATGGCGATCGCAGACTTTCTAGACGACCTAGGAGCAAGAAACTGGATGAATGGAAGAAAATAATAAAATAATGCAATCATAATAAAAGCAAGGTCAAGGTTGACGTGTATCTTTTTTTTTTTATTGGGCCCCATACTGAACTTGAATGTCTTAAATTTTACGGCCTAATAGTTATTCAATTGAAGAAAAAATTTTATGTGCAAAAAAAAAAGATGATTTATATAAACTGACAAAAACGAAGCGATGGAAATGAGCTGACAAATCACACACATTTTTTGAAGGTCGAAAGGTGATATTTTTTCTTGAAGCATACTTGTAATTTGGAGGCTTTGCTTTTTTGTCAAAGGCATTGTTCCTCTGTGATGAACATCTTTTCTTGACTTCAGGTGAGATTTGGCACTAAATAAGTGATGAAAGTTTTTATTGAAAAGGATAAGAACTTAAATATGTAAATGAAAATGAATCGGTCTTTGAGATCGGACGTTGATCTCATCGGTTGAATCTTCAATTCACATAATATTATCTAAGCTGCAGCAAAAAGATTTAAAAAAAAAAAAAAAAAAAAAAAAAAAAAAAACCACTTCAGTTGAATTGGACCAATTTTGCATTTTTCTTATTTAAGAAATAATGGATACTTGGTTCCGATTGAGATTGAATTCTGAGATTAGATGCTTTGGAGGAATGATCACAGAATGTTTTTTTAATGCAGCAATGCAATACTAATCGGGTCCTTTTATAATTTTGAAAAGACAATTTTGGTTTCAATACATTATCATTTCAGAAAGTACAAATTCATTTTTCTTATTCATATGAAGCAAATTTTGATTGATATATTTTTGTTGTTCTTGTTTGTGATATATAAGCACTTAGGATTTAATTTTTAATTTTTTTTATTTGAATAAAGAGCAAAGGTATTGCATCTCAGATTTATTCTTCAAAAGAGTGCAATTTTACATAAAAAGAATTAATTTCTGTCACATTATGATCCATTTTATCAAAATCATCATTTCATTCTCATCATCATTTTAAAGAGTAGTGTACATAATATTTTCAAGTAATTACTCGATATTGAATTTCTTTATGTATTTTGTCTTATTCTTGTTAGTTTTAAAATCTTAAATATATATATTTTTTTAAAGTTATGTATTGTTCAAACGATAGTCTCAATGTGACTTAAGATTTAGTAATATGAGGTTTGTGAATCACAGACTATCTACACAAATTTTAAAAACTGTTAAATTCAGTTAAAAGTTTGAGCTTCCTTCGCAAATTGAAAACACATGAACTTATTTCGCTTGCTGGGTTCCATGGTTTAAAATTTTAATGATTTTTTTTCCGTGATGAGACATAAATAAAGTGGAAGTTTTCTCCAAAAGTTCATTAAAAAGGCCTTTCGAACTTAAATTGTAGAATAATTTTTAATTCAACATTTCAAGACTCCGTGAAAGACATGCTGTTTGATGCCATGTAGCTGTAGCAATTCCCAGAAATGTACTATCCTAAGATGTATCTTAAGATTTATCAAATTTCCAAAAATAAATTCAAATTGATTCTAAATAGTGAGTAAAAGTTATTGTTTTCAAAAATAAAACAAAACAAATACAAACACATTTTATAAAATGGGTAAATATCTACATAACGGGTAGGTAGCGCAAGGATAGGAAAATTTAAGATATGAAAGGACATTTTCTATTCTTGTAGCTTATAATAAAAATGTTCAAGTTGCTTTCTAAATGATATTTTGAATCATCACAGTGTTATTAGCATTTAAAAAACTTTGGGTCGTGTTACAATTAGGATTTAAAGAAGTCAAGTAAAGTTTGACTGTTATAAAGTTTGAGTGTATGAAAAACTAATCTAGTACACATCTTAAGAAGTGAATATCAAAAAAAAAAAAAAAAAAAAATTATAAACATATTATTGCTGGTATAAGTTTGTAAATTTATTAAATCGCAGAGGAAAAAATGTGTCGCACTTCTTTTTTTCTTTACTGAGAAGCAAAATTCTAAATAAATTCTTCGTCATTAAAGGGACAATGGCAAATGACAGTGCGAGTTTATTACAAAAATTATTGTTTGCATTATTTTTCCTAAGATGCTTCATTTTGATATAAACGTTATTCTTTGCCACATAAATACAACAATTAGACTTTGAGAAATCAGCAGGAAATCCAATTAGATATATTTTATGACCAGTTTTTCTTTACGATCAACTCATGTCCAATCCAACTCGCTGTTAACTTTGTTTAGTTGACCATAAGTGACAAACTTGCTGTCAGAATAACCACAGAAATCCTTGGGAACTGTTGCAGGGTGAGGGATTAGGTAAGGATTATTATCTACACTCACTATTAGGCTTGGGCGATGTATCGATATATCGGAAAAAACCGGTATGAAATCAATATCTTCAAACCGGTGTCAATATTTTCTCCAAACCGATACATCGCGATCTCTTTTGACGAGAGAACGATACTTGCCTAGCACTTCAAAGACGAAGAACCGTGGCAACGATTCATGCCCGGTGTTTCTAAGGCACAATAGAAACGTATGGAAACCGTTGACACCGCGCCGCGCAGTTTGAAACTAGTTCCATTTGCTTTTGAGCGGTACTTCATCGGCAAGCTCACATCGTGCTAATCGTATCCACCCTGCCTTGCATATGAGAGATGTTCCCAATACTGTATAGAAGTATAGTGATACCGTCGACATCGGGCCGTTTGAGACAATTTCCATTTGCTTTTGCGGATGCCCGATATTTCATCAGAAAAAACCGTATTGTGGTAATTGTATCCACTTACGCATGTGGGATGAGTATTGAAATTGCGAGGTGACGCCAGCAGTCTAGTAATATAGGTGCGTTTCGTTGGCCCCGCCCACAAACGCACTAATTTTTTAATATATACCACAATTTAGTGCTAAATTAGTGCTTTCAGAATCCGCCATTAAAAAAATTAGTGCGTCAATATTTACCGAGATATACAAAGAAATGCGTGGGCGGGGCCAACGAAACGCTAGCCCCGCCCACAAACGCACTAATTTTTTAATATATACCAAATTTTAGTGCTCAATTAGTGCTTTCAGAATCCACCATCCAAAAAATTAGTGCGTCATTACTTTTCATAAAATTCAAGGTTAATTGAGGGTAGGCGGGCAAAATGCTGGCCCCGCCCACAAAAGCAATCATCATTCATTATATGTTAAAATGTCGGGCATAATTAGTGCTTTCAGAATACCCAACTGCCAGAAATAGTGCGTCAATATTTTGGCCAAAATTTACCATTTTGTAATAATAATTCACTAATCACTTCCGTTTCGTTGGCCCCGCCCACAAAAGCAATCATCAATCATTATATGTTAAAATGTTGGGCATAATTAGTGCTTTCAGAAAACCCAACTGCAAAAATTAGTGCGTCAATATTTTGGCCAAAATTGCCAATTTTAGCTTATTGCCGAATGTACGCGAGCCATAAACCGATGTAAATTATCACGCACTAATTGTATGACCGGTGCCAAATTTTAGTGCTCAATGAGTGCTTTCAGATTCCCCAACCGCCAGAATTAGTGCGTCAATATTTTGGCCAAAATTGACTATTTTGTAATAATTTTTCACTTGTCACTTCCGTTTCGTTGGCCCCGCCCACAAAAGCAATCATCAATTATTATATGTTAAAATGTTGGGCATAATTAGTGCTTTTAGAAAACCAAATTGCAAAAATTAGTGCGTCAATATTTTGGCCAAAATTGCCAACTTTAGCTTATTGCCGAATGTACGCGAGCTTTAAACCGATGTAAATTATCACGCACTAATTGTATGACCGGTGCCAAATTTTAGTGCTCAAATAGTGCTTTCAGAATCCCCAACCGCCAGAATTAGTGCGTCAATATTTTGGCCAAAATTGACCATAATGTAATAATAATTCACTAATCACTTGCGTTTCGTTGGCCCCGCCCACAAAAGCAATCAACATTCATTATATGTTAAAATGTTGGGCATAATTAGTGCTTTCAGAAAACCCAACTGCAAAAATTAGTGCGTCAATATTTTGGCCAAAATTGCGAATTTTAGCCTATTGCCTTATGTACGCGAGCCTTAAACCGATGTAAATTATCACGCACTAATTGTATGACCGGTGCCAAATTTTAGTGCTCAATGAGTGCTTTCAGAATCCCCAACCGCCAGAATTGGTGCGTCAATATTTTGGCCAAAATTGACTATTTTGTAATAATTATTCACTTGTCACTTCCGTTTCGTTGGCCCCGCCCACAAAAGCAATCATCAATTATTATATGTTAAAATGTTGGGCATAATTAGTGCTTTTAGAAAACCCAATTGCAAAAATTAGTGCGTCAATATTTTGGCCAAAATTTCCAACTTTAGCTTATTGCCGAATGTACGCGAGCTTTAAACCGATGTAAATTATCACGCACTAATTGTATGACCGGTGCCAAATTTTAGTGCTCAAATAGTGCTTTCCGAATCCCCAACCGCCAGAATTAGTGCGTCAATATTTTGGCCAAAATTGACCATAATGTAATAATAATTCACTAATCACTTGCGTTTCGTTGGCCCCGCCCACAAAAGCAACCAACATTCATTATATGTTAAAATGTTGGGCATAATTAGTGCTTTTAGAAAACCAAATTGCAAAAATTAGTGCGTCAATATTTTGGCCAAAATTGCCAACTTTAGCTTATTGCCGAATGTACGCGAGCTTTAAACCGATGTAAATTATCACGCACTAATTGTATGACCGGTGCCAAATTTTAGTGCTCAAATAGTGCTTTCAGAATCCCCAACCGCCAGAATTAGTGCGTCAATATTTTGGCCAAAATGGACCATAATGTAATAATAATTCACTAATCACTTGCGTTTCGTTGGCCCCGCCCACAAAAGCAATCAACATTCATTATATGTTAAAATGTTGGGCATAATTAGTGCTTTCAGAAAACCCAACTGCAAAAATTAGTGCGTCAATATTTTGGCCAAAATTGCGAATTTTAGCTTATTGCCTTATGTACGCGAGCCTTAAACCGATGTAAATTATCACGCACTAATTGTATGACCGGTGCCAAATTTTAGTGCTCAATGAGTGCTTTCAGAATCCCCAACCGCCAGAATTAGTGCGTCAATATTTTGGCCAAAATTAACTATTTTGTAATAATTATTCACTTGTCACTTCCGTTTCGCTAGCCCTGCCCACAAAAGCAATCATCAATTATTATATGTTAAAATGTTGGGCATAATTAGTGCTTTTAGAAACCCAATTGCAAATATTAGTGTGTCAATATTTTGGCCAAAATTGCCAATTTTAGCTCATTGTCGAATGTACGTGAGCCTTAAACCGATGTAAATTGTCACGCACTAATTGTATGACCGGTGCCAAATTTTAGTGCTCAAATAGTGCTTTCAGAATCCCCAACCGCCAGAATTAGTGCGTCAATATTTTGGCCAATATTGACCATTTTGTATTAATTATTCGCTTTTCACTTCCCTTTCGTTGGCCCCGCCCACAGACGCACTAATTGTCTCACATATGCAAACATTTAGTGCTCAATTAGTGCTTTCAGAATACCCAACTGCAAAAATTAGTGCGTCAATATTTACCGAGATATACAAAGAAATGCGTGGGCGGGGCCAACGAAACGCTTGCCCCGCCCACAAACGCTCTAATTTTTTAATATATACCAAATTTTAGTGCACAATGAGTGCTTTCAGAATCACCAACCGCCATAATTAGTGCGTCAATATTTTGGCCAAAATCGTCAATTTCAACTTTTATTGCGGAATGTACGCGCATATCATCATAGATACGGATTCAATAGAATACAATTTTATTTGTTCGGCTGACATTTTCGAATGCCATTCAAATATCACCAGAAAGATTCCATAGTTAAAAATAAACTTAGGACATCAAAATTCACATTACATGAAATATATACTATTGTTGCGTTTGATGGGTTCGAAAGATTTGAAGCCAAAGCAGATCAAAACTTGCAGAAGTTTATTCTACTATAACTCTTCACAGATTCCTTTACAACTCCAGAACTTCTCGTTCTAGTAGACACAATACAGCTCTTTTCACAACAATAGAGCACAAAACAGCAGCTATAAACTTGACAACACCACTGCTATATCACCGCAAAAGACAATGCAATACTGTTCACTTTAGAATGCTCACTGAGACTCAGTATCTCCAGTCAACTAATTCAGTGACTCAAAATCCAAGAACTGACTAACTCTACTCACGGCCGTCCTTATATAGGAGTGGTGAATCTTCACGAACCTTCCAGTGAGAGAAATTTGGAGAACTTTCTAGATCGTAAACGAAAAGTCCTATACATGTACATGGGATACATGTACCTATACATGTACATGGGATACATGTACCTATACATGTACCGAAAATGTAGAAAAATGATCGAAAAGTTTGGCGACATTTTGCGAATTCTCACCAAATTTAGCAACCAAAAGTAGGCCAAAACCGTCGCCAACTTGGGAGATTGCCATTTACCATAATGTTAAATAGCCTGCCCCTTGTAAAACTTGTTTTCATGCATGATCCCTGTAGAACTCGTTTTCAAGCATTAAGAGACGCATTGCAGGAAAGCGAAGTGAAGTCAACTCTTTCACTGCCTTATGCGAAATGTACATACATTTTCCTTTTTTACATAATTAATACTACGAAATATTTACAAATATACAGAAATTAGTAATAACAATACATTTATAAACACCCATGCCTAACACGGGACTCGAACCCGCAACCTCGCGATCTAGAATTTAGCACGCTAACCACTATACCGTTTGGTCGGAAACAAATTCTGGGAAAATTCTTCGTAAAATTCCGTCAGATTATTGCTATCACACAAAATTACCTACGCGAAGCACTGCGACTTTTATAATAGTGTTACGAATTTTTGTATATTTGTAAATATATTCGTTAATTTTGTAAATAAGAACATTTATGTACATTTCGCATAAGGCAGAGCAACAGTTCGTCTTAACTTCGCTTTCCTGCAATGTGTCTATTAATGCTTAATAACGAGTTTTACAGAGATAAAGCTGGGAAGCGAGTTTTACAAGGAGCAGGGCATTTAACATTATGGTAATGGAAATCTTGCCAAATTGGCGATATAGAGCCAAGTTGGCAACAATTTTGGCGACTAATTTTTGTCACCAAACTTGACGACCATTTGGTGACATTTTCGGTCCCCATGTACATGTATAGGATATTTCGACTACGATCTGGAAAGTTCTCCAAATATCTATCTCTAGAAGATTCACGAAGGTTCGCCTCCCCTATGTAAGTCCAAGAGAGCGGGTGATGGAGTTAATTGAGTCCGTTAGTTGACTGGAATTACTGAGTTGAGATACTGAGTCTCAGTGAGCATTCAGAGTAGTTCTAAAGCGAACTGTATTGCATTGTCTTTTGCGACGATTTGTAGCAGTTGTGAAGTTTTTTTAACTGCTATTTGAGCTCTGTTGATGTGTAAAGAGCTGTATTGAGTCTTTTAGAATGAGAAGTTCAGGTTTTCTAAAAAAATCTGTGAAGAGTATATCGGAATAAATTTCTGCAAGTTTTGATCTGCGTTGGTTTCAAATCTTTCTAACCCATCCACGCAACAATAGAGACAATGTCAGGGACGCATATTAGCTACCTTTACTTGCATTCGAACAAGGGAAAATAATGCAGCTCGCTGATTGGTTGGCATTTATTTCTCTAGTGCTGCCATCTGAAATTGAAAATTGGATGCTTTTGAAAGAAAATTTTGCAGAAATAATCCTAATAATAGTAGGAGATCCTAATAATAGGAACAGAACTCATTTCATCAACTCAATTTTTCATTACTATACATGAGCCCCTTTTAAAAGAAAATTTTCGTTTTAAGAAAATTTATATAAACATGAATTTTTTTTTTCTATAAATAAAATTAATTTTACAAATAAAATGTCATGGATATTAAGATGTAATAAATTCATATGAAATAATATTACATATATATTGTTGCGTGGATAGGTTCAAAAGACTTTAAGCCAAAGCAGATCAAAACTTGCAGAAATTTATTCCTATATAACTCTTCACAGATTCTCTTATAACTCCCGAACTTCTCGTTCTAGTAGACCCAATACAGCTCTTTACACAACAATAGAGCACAATACAGCAGATAAAAACTTGACAACACAACTGCTACAAATCGCCGCAAAAGACAATGCAATATAGTTCACTTTCGGAACTCTCTGAATGCTCGCTGAGAGACAGCTAACTCAGTAATTCCAGTCAACTAACGGACTCAACTAACTTTTTTGGAAATTTGCCGAGCCGCCTTTCTAAAACCCTTCTTGAACTGTTAGAGATGAGCGAAACTCCGACCGGGATCAGCTTTATATGTTGGTGCTTGGTAGTGGGAGGTCTGTGTTATTTGGGTGCAACGTAGATATCCCCTTCTTACTTGAAACATTTATAGCCCCCCCCCCCCTCTTATCCCCCACGTGTCGGATTACTTTTATCGAAAAGAAGGTCGAACACTTGTTCTGAAGTGTGGATTGATGAGAAGTTACAACTTGGTTTGTCTTCAGAAGTAATGATATTTGTCTGTCATTTTTGGTTAAGAATGTTCGGATCTCAAAAAGATAACATTCTATTCCATTGCGAGTCAAGATTGAAATGTAGAGTGATGTGCACCATTAGCAATTTTGCTCTTTTGTAACTAGGTGGCCCATACTTGTGATAGGACATGGTATGTGAAGGATATCAACCCTCCCGAAACAATTCCTTTAGTGCTATAAAAATTGGACTCTACAGAAATTTAAATGTTTTTATTTATAAGAGCTAGATATTTCATACTTCAAGTACTTTTGCTATTATCTACAGATTAAAAATAGGCTCTCAATGTAAATTTAAATGATTTTTGTATTTTTGATAGGTATATAGTTTATAATTCCACCATTAGTACTTGTTATTTTTTTGGCAAAAAATACATCTTTTTAACATTCATAACAACAACATCAAATAGGAAAATACATTATGAAAATACTGGTTCATGTAATTGTCACCTACACTTTATCTGCATAGCAGTTTAATTAAGGTGGACCAGAATATCATACAAAATGAATGCAAACATTCCCAAAATTAAAATAAAACAAGCAAGAAAACACTATACATGACATCATACTTTATTTTTTATACTAATAGATTGTAAATATTTACCTTGATTTATATTGAATATTTCTAAAATATTCAAAACACTGAGCAATGAAACTCCGAAAATAAATTACTGTTTCCTATATTAGATATATGTCTTACCTTTTAAAATATTTTTTATTTCCGTGCTTTATTCAGAAATGTTATTTCAAAGTTGAGTGTAACATATTTCTGCTTAAAAACTAATTCAACTGTGATAGAATATTAAAGCAATTATTTTACAATTGCTTCATTTGAAGAATATATAAAATAGTGCTTAGTATTGAATACTGTTGGGATGGGCTAACAGCTCCTTTTGACTTCTCTTTTTTGTTCACAGTCACTTAAATAAACATAATTGTACTGCAAAATTGTGATTGATGATAATACGAGAAAAAAATTCCTTTTTGATTAAAAATGATTCCATATTGCTACGAATTTTTGCATATTTGTAAATATTTCGTAGTGTTAATTTTGTAAATAGGAAAATTTATGTACATTTCGCATAAGGCAGTGCAATAGTTCGTCTGAGCTTGGCTTCCCTGCAATAAGGGTCTTGTGCTTTATAACGAGTTTTACAGAGGTAACTATGGGAAGCGAGTTTTAAGGAGCGGGGCATTTAACATTATGGTAATGGCAATCTCGCCAAGTTGGTGACGGTTTTGGCGACTAATTTTTGTCGCCATGTACATGTATAGGACTTTTTGACTACGATCTGGAAAGTTCTCCAAATATCTATCTCTAGGAGTTTCAAGATGGTTCACGTATGTTCTTCTCCCCTATAAAAGCTCAGGAGAGCGGGTGATGGAGGGAGTAGTTGATTTCGAGTCCGTAAGTTGTTAGCTGAGTCCATTAATTGACTGGAATTACTGATACTGAGTTCCGAAAGCGAACTGCATTGCATTGTCTTTTGCGGCGATTTAGCAGTTGTGTTGTCGAGTTTTTAACTGCTGTTTTATGTTCTATCGTTGTAAAAAGAGCTGTATTGTGTCTACTAGAACGAGAAGTTCTGGAGCTGTAAGAGAATCTGTGAAGAATTACATTGGAAGAAATTTCTGCAAGTTTTGATCTGCTTTGGCTTTAAATCTTTCGAACCCTTCCACGCAACAATATACTGAGCCCAGAGCAAAATTATTGACCTTCACAAATTTGCTTTATAAATTACCACATTCTGAAATAAACCATGAGGATTCAGATACATTTGAATTTTCTTTCACCATGAAATTTTCTTTGTGAGAAGAAGAAAACCCCTTGCTCTCACAAGAAAAAAAAAAAAAAAAAAAAAATCATTGATGTCCAATTATTATTAATTTTGATCTCAATTTTTCATACATTTTTGATGAAAGATTTATAGTATGTTGAAGGAAAACATGCACTTAGCTAAATATATATTTAATAAAATTTCTTAAAATAAATTTGGTGTTCTTAAAAAAATAAGCAAATAGAGTAATCACTCGGAACACCAGTGCGCTTCCACTCCATCCCGAGGGGGATAGAGAACACCAGCCCCTTCACAATAACTTCTCAGTTTGAAAAAAGAAGGGCAGAAAAGAAAGGGAGAAAAAATACGAATTATGAAGTAGACAAAAGAGAATAAAGATGACTCAATTATGTATGACCAATATGTTTAAAAAACGTAACTTAAACCTTTAAAAAACATTTTATTCCTAAATTAAAGCGCAATTTCAGAAGTAAGAAATACTTTGTGTATTCTCTTGATGCAAATACCACAATTTTAACCAAAACGTAGGAGCCTACAAATAATACTGGTTGAATGGAACCCCAAAAAGATGTTCCAGTATAGCCTAAAATATGCGTCATAACACCTCTGTAATAAAAATATATATATATATTCGTATACTTTCAACTGCTTTGTAAACACTACAGTTCGATTCAATGCTCTTATTTCTATAGGAGTAGATTGAAGAAAAAGAAGCTAAAAGAATTCCATCACAAGCGTAATTCTCAACACATATGAAGCCACCCTTAATCCTTAAAATTTGCCCTAATTCCTTCGATTTTGCTTCCCCTATGAACCATCACCCAACTGTTATTTCAACTCTCAAAGAACGTGTGGAAAAAGTGAATTGGGGGATGTGAAGAGGGGTGAGGTCAGAGTTCAAGGGAGGAGAGGACTAAACCAATAAAAGTGTTTACCTTATCAGTCAAGACTAGGCAGCCGCGAATACATTTACCAAGACGTAGTTCCTGGGTTCCGTAGTTCATTTATTGAGTTCAGAAGCAACTCAATAGCAAAAGAGTATTAGATTTACATACCATTACATTGGTAGTCGGTCAGTATCTTGACCAAAATATTTACAATTATACTATTTTATTTCTAAAAAATTTCATATATTTTATCAAAGTAATTGAAAACTGGGGACTTCTTCTATTTTAAATAATATTTCAAGGTGGCTCTGGATGGACAAAGCAATGAGGTAAAGACGGAACTGCCTCTTCAATACTTTTTTCAATACCTGACTTTTCAGTTTTCATTTCGCGAAATAAATATAAGTCACGATAGTTGGTAATTTTGTTGGCATTAAGGCAGTTGGGTATTCTGAAAGCACTAATTGAGCACTAAATGTTTGCATATGCGAGACAATTAGTGCGTCTGTGGGCGGGGCCAACGAAACGGAAGTGATTAGTGAATTATTATTACAAAATTGTCAATTTTGGCCAAAATACTGACGCACTAATTCTGGCGATTGCGGATTCTGAAAGCACTCATTGAACACTAAATTTTGGCACCGATCATACAATACTGCACGATAATTTACATCGGTTTAAGGCTCGCGTACATTCGGCAATAAGCTAAAATTGGCAATTTTGGCCAAAATATTGACGCACTAATTTTTGCAGTTGGGTTTTCTGAAAGCACTAATTATGCCCAACATTTTAACATATAATAATTGATGATTGCTTTTGTGGGCGGGGCTAGCGAAACGGAAGTGACAAGTGAATAATTATTACCAAAATAGTCAATTTTGGAAGAAATATTGACGCACTAATTCTGGCGGTTGGGGATTCTGAAAGCACTCATTGAGCACTAAAATTTGGCACCGGTCATACAATTAGTGCGTGATAATTTACATCGGTTTAAGGCTCGCGTACATAAGGCAATAAGCTAAAATTCGCAATTTTGGCCAAAATATTGACGCACTAATTTTTGCAGTTGGGTTTTCTGAAAGCACTAATTATGCCCAACATTTTAACATATAATGAATGATGATTGCTTTTGTGGGCGGGACCAACGAAACGCAAGTGATTAGTGAATTATTATTACATTATGGTCAATTTTGGCCAAAATATTGACGCACTAATTCTGGCGGTTGGGGATTCTGAAAGCACTATTTGAGCACTAAAATTTGGCACCGGTCATACAATTAGTGCGTGATAATTTACATCGGTTTAAAGCTCGCGTACATTCGGCAATAATCTAAAATTGGCAATTTTGGCCAAAATATTGACGCACTAATTCTGGCAGTTATGGATTCTGAAAGCACTCATTGAGCACTAAAATTTGGCACCGGTCATACAATTAGTGCGTGATAATTTACATCGGTTTAAGGCTCACGTACATTCGACAATGAGCTAAAATTGGCAATTTTGGACAAAATATTGACGCACTAATTTTTGCAATTGGGTTTTCTAAAAGCACTAATTATGCCCAACATTTTAACATATAATAATTGATGATTGCTTTTGTGGGCGGGGCTAGCGAAACGGAAGTGACAAGTGAATAATTATTACAAAATAGTCAATTTTGGCCAAAATATTGACGCACTAATTCTGGCGGTTGGGGATTCTGAAAGCACTCATTGAGCACTAAAATTTGGCACCGGTCATACAATTAGTGCGTGATAATTTACATCGGTTTAAGGCTCGCGTACATAAGGCAATAAGCTAAAATTCGGAATTTTGGCCAAAATATTGACGCACTAATTTTTGCAGTTGGGTTTTCTGAAAGCACTAATTATGCCCAACATTTTAACATATAATGAATGATGATTGCTTTTGTGGGCGGTGCCAACGAAACGCAAGTGATTAGTGAATTATTATTACATTATGGTCAATTTTGGCCAAAATATTGACGCACTAATTCTGGCGGTTGGGGATTCTGAAAGCACTATTTGAGCACTAAAATTTGGCACCGGTCATACAATTAGTGCGTGATAATTTACATCGGTTTAAAGCTCGCGTACATTCGGCAATAAGCTAAAGTTGGCAATTTTGGCCAAAATATTGACGCACTAATTTTTGCAATTTGGTTTTCTAAAAGCACTAATTATGCCCAACATTTTAACATATAATGAATGTTGGTTGCTTTTGTGGGCGGGGCCAACGAAACGCAAGTGATTAGTGAATTATTATTACATTATGGTCAATTTTGGCCAAAATATTGACGCACTAATTCTGGCGGTTGGGGATTCGGAAAGCACTATTTGAGCACTAAAATTTGGCACCGGTCATACAATTAGTGCGTGATAATTTACATCGGTTTAAAGCTCGCGTACATTCGGCAATAAGCTAAAGTTGGCAATTTTGGCCAAAATATTGACGCACTAATTTTTGCAATTGGGTTTTCTAAAAGCACTAATTATGCCCAACATTTTAACATATAATAATTGATGATTGCTTTTGTGGGCGGGGCCAACGAAACGGAAGTGACAAGTGAATAATTATTACAAAATAGTCAATTTTGGCCAAAATATTGACGCACTAATTCTGGCGGTTGGGGATTCTGAAAGCACTCATTGAGCACTAAAATTTGGCACCGGTCATACAATTAGTGCGTGATAATTTACATCGGTTTAAGGCTCGCGTACATAAGGCAATAGGCTAAAATTCGCAATTTTGGCCAAAATATTGACGCACTAATTTTTGCAGTTGGGTTTTCTGAAAGCACTAATTATGCCCAACATTTTAACATATAATGAATGTTGATTGCTTTTGTGGGCGGGGCCAACGAAACGCAAGTGATTAGTGAATTATTATTACATTATGGTCAATTTTGGCCAAAATATTGACGCACTAATTCTGGCGGTTGGGGATTCTGAAAGCACTATTTGAGCACTAAAATTTGGCACCGGTCATACAATTAGTGCGTGATAATTTACATCGGTTTAAAGCTCGCGTACATTCGGCAATAAGCTAAAGTTGGCAATTTTGGCCAAAATATTGACGCACTAATTTTTGCAATTTGGTTTTCTAAAAGCACTAATTATGCCCAACATTTTAACATATAATAATTGATGATTGCTTTTGTGGGCGGGGCCAACGAAACGGAAGTGACAAGTGAAAAATTATTACAAAATAGTCAATTTTGGCCAAAATATTGACGCACTAATTCTGGCGGTTGGGGAATCTGAAAGCACTCATTGAGCACTAAAATTTGGCACCGGTCATACAATTAGTGCGTGATAATTTACATCGGTTTATGGCTCGCGTACATTCGGCAATAAGCTAAAATTGGCAATTTTGGCCAAAATATTGACGCACTAATTTTTGCAGTTGGGTTTTCTGAAAGCACTAATTATGCCCAACATTTTAACATATAATGATTGATGATTGCTTTTGTGGGCGGGGCCAACGAAACGGAAGTGATTAGTGAATTATTATTACAAAATGGTAAATTTTGGCCAAAATATTGACGCACTATTTCTGGCAGTTGGGTATTCTGAAAGCACTAATTATGCCCGACATTTTAACATATAATGAATGATGATTGCTTTTGTGGGCGGGGCCAGCATTTTGCCCGCCTACCCTCAATTAACCTTGAATTTTATGAAAAGTAATGACGCACTAATTTTTTGGATGGTGGATTCTGAAAGCACTAATTGAGCACTAAAATTTGGTATATATTAAAAAATTAGTGCGTTTGTGGGCGGGGCTAGCGTTTCGTTGGCCCCGCCCACGCATTTCTTTGTATATCTCGGTAAATATTGACGCACTAATTTTTTTAATGGCGGATTCTGAAAGCACTAATTTAGCACTAAATTGTGGTATATATTAAAAAATTAGTGCGTTTGTGGGCGGGGCCAACGAAACGCACCTTAGTAATATTGGAGATTCTATAAAAGAAGTATTCGATTTAATGTTTGAACATTATTTATGTTGTTCTCTCAACACTTGGAAAACGTTTTGATTTTTATTTAATAGTCATCAGATATAAGACCTTGATGTCTATTTTCGGAATTCAACTGAGCATTTCGTGAGCTTTTTGTGTTTGATTTTTGATTTTTTCCCCCTTTATTATTTCTCTAACTTGGAAGAAATAAAATATTACACTTTTGTATTTTGCAATCTTTTATATTAACTTCAAGATTTTTTTTATCTTGCTATTATTTTATTTTGCTTTATTTATTAACCCAAGGAGATTGCACCATTCGGCCGCGGTAATTCATGATTCGTTTTTGGGAGTTGCTCACTTACGGTCTGCACATTTACGGGCAGAGGGGGAGATTTAAGATAAACTACTGTTTGCTGCGGGACCAGCAGGGGACGATAAACAAATATCTTACGTACTTTTAGACCCAAACGTTTAGTATTTCCTGGTACATGTATATTTTTTCTTTTTGTAAATTTTTTACAAAAACTTCCGAAATTTATCAAATTACCAAATCGTGGTTATATGGTACATATTAAAACTTCTGTGATCTCACTTAACGAGGTTTAGAGAAATTCAGTAAATACATATTTTTATCACGAATTTTAATATTATCGTAGAAACTTTGTATGTTCTCACCAATTAGGGACGTAAAAAGGTGCGCAACAAGGGCCATAAAGAAAGACAAGTAACTGTGTAGAGATAATATATAATATTTACATAACCTCTTAAATTATTAGAAAGTCCAATTAAACATTATATTTAGAACTAAATTACATTACATTGACATACTTCAACCACCACACTTTTGCATGGAAGATATTCAACTTTTATGTACTTCGCACATGTTTTTAAGAAATATATTAAAAAAAGTGTAGTTTTCGTGAACTTTTGAAATTTGTTTGTAAAAACTAGTATAAAATATAAGTTTAATACTTTTACTATTTAAATAATATTTAAGTAAAGAATATTTAAGTATATATTTCTTCATAATATGTGTCTGTTTATGTAAAATATGTTATAAATACGCCTAAAAAGTTTCAAAGTAAAATACTTGATATCTTTAAGAAAATAATCTATTTGCATGAAAAATCGGCTTTTTGTGATAATGGCGGTTTTATTATAAAGAGTTGATGCAATTTTCCAAAAATATTTATTGAGTGCATGGTTAACAGAACCATTCTATTATGTGTCATACAATTTTTCATAATATCACATAGAATATTTTATCAACCGCATACTTCATTATTAAATGCCATTAATCAGTATTTTTTACCATACAATTTTAATCAGAATGTTTTGTCGTATTATTAATTATAAAATAAAAATACTGTTTGAATTGATTGAAAATATCTGAACGTCAATTCATACAATATGCTTATTAGCTACATATTTTTAAATTAATACTTAATACCTTTACACATTTATGATATATATACTATAGGAAATATTGTCTTTGCAAACTCAGTGTCATTTTTTAAATCCAATTTCCAAAATAAAATCCAATTTACAAAGTTAAAATGCTCCAAGTACAATTTATTTGTTCCCTATAAAGAGTAGTAGAGACAAGAGTTCTGAAATAGGCGTTGAATCAATTATAAAATTTAGAACTAAACAATGCAATACGTAGACATAGTTATTAATAAAACTTCTGTGATAATCAGTCTTTAAAATTTGAATTTGAGTAATTTATCGGAGTGGGGATAATTTTTGTCTTTTTAGGGCGTTTTAAAAAACATTTAATTTTTTAAAAAGCATTTCGTCATTATTAATATGCAGTGAAAAACCTTACATTCGAACTCTTTACGGGAGTAATACGATTTAGATGTTCTTGAGTAACTTAGAAATTAATTCAGTATTCTACTAGAAAGAAATATGATGAATGAATAGTTCAAGTTGTTCGTCACTTAATAGGAGTTATCGAGAATTTGATATCAATTTACTATTGAATTCTTCTAATATCCATTGTATTTATCCAAATCCTAAACAATTAAGTTTTCTCAGCCCTCATTTTTAAACTTGAAGTAGCTAAACAGCTATCAAACATTTGATTAAAAAAAATGTATCTTATCTGAAACCAGTTTTAGTTGTAATTAAGGGGATTATTTATATCCTAAAATTTCAAATACAATGACACTGTTTTGTTTTTCTGACTTAATGTTTTATAACTAAATCACTATAGTTAATAAATTATAAAGCACTTGCTTAAATATTCTGTTTTTGTGCTTGGACTGGTGTATTTGAAATAGTTGTGAACATTCCAAATGGATGGATTGTAGATAACATGGCGTAGCAGGATTTACGTTATATCCAAAAATTACTTTCTCAGTCATTAAAAGTCTGTAAGTAGTTTTAACTTGTACTAGGCATATTTCCCACAATAAAATTTTTCACACAATTTTAGTAATTTTAATCTAATAAAAGATGCTGAATTAGTACAAAATAGGATTGAATGTGTTATGATATTTGCACTTTTCCTTACAATATTAATAGGTATAGATAAAACATTTTTATGGTTAAACGGCGTGTTAAATAATTTAAAGAACAAATTCTTACTGCGAAATTTCCCCACCTCCTTACAATCAGTTTTTTAGAAAATATTTCTTAGTTTCTGATAAAATAAAAACCTTTAAATATTTCTGAATAATTCATTAGTTTTACAATTAAATATTTACTTTAAGACATACTGTACTTAAAAATTGCAGTTAGAATACAAAATGGCTCGTAAACTTTTTGTGATATTTATGTTTTATTACCAGTTATGATTCTGTTTAATTTTCGAATCAAAATGTCCAATTCATTAGAAAAATAATAACCAACTCAGACGATCTCATGTGATCACCCAGTACAGCACATCCTCCCCCCCCCCTCCCCACTCATTCTCCTTTAAGAACTGCTGATCACAACGCTTCGCGCAATTTTTCTTGGCCCCAGAACACTGAACACCTGCTAGTGGCCATAAAAACTCAGTGATGCCCGTACTGACCGGAACTGTTCTCGACCGGATCGGGGGTACATTCCTAGTTTTTACCCAGTTAAGTTAATCTGGTTATTTATTACTATGAGCTGTTTGTTATATCTGCCAAAATCAATGTGAACTAGCACATGGACAGTTGTTTCTCTAGTTCGTATAAACGATTACATATAAAGGATTTTTTTCCATTTAAATTGAAAGATTTTCTCTTCTGATTGGGAAGTAAATAAATGCTTTATAAATTTTTATAGTTAGTACAATTTGAATAAAGTTTATTTATTTCCATGAGATTAATTGCTCAATCCAAAATTTAATTTTTTTTTAATGTTTTTTTAATGTTTTTTAATTGCTAAGTATAAAAGTTTTTTTGGATAGAAAAATGATTTGCGTAAGGACTCCATTTGACTACGTTACACTGCTGTCCTTGATACGTCCGGTTCAAATCCAAATTCAACTTAGATGATATGCTACAGTCAAACCCCGTTAACGTGAAATCAATGGGGCCGCTGAAATTGTTCGCTTTAACCGAATTTCGTGTTAAGTGAATAAATTAATGTTATGTTTTAACTGCAGAGACTTGCTTTAACTTCGTGTTAAGCGGGATTTCATGTTAAGCAATTTCGCATTAACGAAGTTTGACTGTTTATTAGTTGAAGACAGGCGATAGGGCAATTACACACCATGGGCGCCCCCAGGAGGGTGAAAGGAGGTGCACTTGTACCTCCCTGGCTCATGAAAATTTTAAAAAAATGAGGGAAAGATGTAAATTCCAAGATAAAAAAGCACATATGCCGTTTATATTTTTTATGCTAGAATGAGCATTTTTTTCTATTAATCTAGTCTTTTGTTTCTTTCCTACGTCGTTTTTTATAGCTATTTGCGTGACTATTTTTTGGCGCTTGTTGTCTATGATTATTAGAGGCTGATGAGTAGAAGTATTTATTCCTTTTATTGTATAATTATTTCCTGTGTAGTTCTCAAAATTCCTTGAAAATGTTTTGTTTTTAAGTCAGATATACTATCTTGAAATCTATTTTAAGAATTCAATTGAACATATTCCAATACTGCCTTCGTGTTTCATTTTGATTTTTTTTTTTTTTTTTTTTTTTTTTTTTTCATTGGATGAAATTAAAAAATGTTATTCTTCTGTATTGTTGCTTCTTCGACTTCCTCTTTTCTAAACACTGTCTCTTGAATGCCGTGAGATCTAGTTGGATGTTATTTAAATGTTATGGTATTAATTTTATTTTTATTGATTAATTGTCATATTGTATTTAGTAAGTAGTAAAATATTCATTATAAAGTATCTTTTTGATTTAATAATTAAGAATATGTAATAACTAAAGTGACATGGGCACCTCCAAGAAATGCACTTGCCCCCCCCCCCCCCTCTGCTGGATAATAACGAAGTAAAATTTCCTTAAGATAGAGAAATTGAAAAATCCAGATTAAACCAAAATAAAAAATAACCGGCTTATACTCCTCGGGTGCTTTGTGTATCCCCCTGAAAATAATTTTGTCGCTGCTCATGTTATTTAAAATAACCTTCCATACATGAATTTAATAAAATTTTACAATATATATAGTTAACATCGCGATACAGAAATGTTAACATCGCCCAAGCCCTACTCACTATATGTTACAAACTTCTAGCCCAGTGCATTTAGAAAATACTTTCTAAAAAAATCTTGAAATTTGGTGAATAGGTACGAAAAAGATCACTTATTGAAATTACATAAATTGTTTCCGTTTAATATCTATCTACTATAAATTAAAAGTTAGGGGACTTGGTACCCTTCAAACTTTTTTTTTTAGTTAAGCCTTTAAAATTATAATTTTTACAAATTTGGAAATATTACTAAGTAAAAACTAAGTTGTACTTAAAAAAAAAGTTCACATAGTGCTCTAAATTTTCAAAATTTTAAATTTTTTTTAAAAAATCATCAAATTTCAAATTTTACTCTTTTTTTTTTTTTTTTTTTTCAATATTTTTTCCTGCTTTTTTTGTTAAAAATGTTCCTAGTAATATACTCTAACTTTTGGGGCATTGGATTTAGAATAAATAAAATAGATTTCGAGATAAACGGTAATTACCGTACCAATAGTGAAAAAACGGATATTTTTCAACATTTAAATTTGTAAAAAGAAAAGTGTTTTTTATTACAAAATCCATGCCTATTTTTGTCAAATGGATATAAAGAATGACACACAAAAATTCAAGTTATTTCATTCATATTTGCTGAAGCTTTAGCATTTTAAGTATGGTGGGAATTTCAAAAACTACGAACTGAGAAAAATGCGTTCGAAACATCCAAGGATCTATTGCAGCAATGGTAAATTCTCCATAAGAATATAGTTTTTCTGCAATTGCAGTTATCGGATCAGCTCAAAAACTTGCCAGAATAAGAAAAAGGTTTCAAAGTTTATAAGCATGAAAAAAATAGAAAATTTATATTTTTATTATTTTTTGTGAAAACAAGGGATACCAAGTCCCCTTAAAATATTGAAAGATAAGACCAGGTGGAGCTAATGCATATGCATTGACGTAAGTATTTAAAATATCAAATAAAATATATTAGACGCTATTTTTGAGTTTTTAATTTCTGACATTTCATTAAGGTGATCATTTTCGTGCCTCACCACATTTCATGATTTCATACAAAGCAGCTTCTGTATGTACTGGGCAAGAGAATTGTAACATAGCGGGTATAGGGAATGATCCTAACTAGGACTTCCTTTTACGATACAGCAATTTTGTATCTCGTTAGTGTACCGTATCAATTTAAAGATTAGATAAGACTCATTTTGTATTCGTTGCGGTATTTATTGACTTCGTTCAAACTAACGGAGATACGGAGCATTGCTAGACCGGAAAATGAAGTTGGCATCAAATAAAAGGATGGTTGGAATGAGCAAGAAAAACTACGATAGTAGAAAAGGCCCGATTATTTTGTAAAATCATCTACTTAAACTTCATGTTTCTTAAATGTTTTCAGTTGAACGTTAAAATAAATTGTTCCCACTAATTCGTTAATGATTCCTATTTTTATCACGGTACAGTTGCTTTTGTGATTTCTTGAAATACATTCAGATTCTGCAATAAAGAATTCGAAATAGTGTTACGAATTTTTTGTATATTTGTAAATATTTCGCAGTTTTAATTTTGTAAATAGTAAAATTTATGTACATTTCGCATAAGGCAATGCAATAGTTTGTTTCCCTGCAATGAGTCTCTTGATGCTTGATAACGAGTTTTACAGAGGTAACGCTGGGAAGCGAGTTTTACAAGGAGTAGGGCATTTAACATTATGGTAATGGCAATCTCGCCAAATTGGCGAGATAGAGCCAAGTTGGCGAGATAGAGCCAAGTTGGCGATGGTTTTGGCGACCATTTGGCGACATTTTCGGTCCCCATTTACGTGTATAGGACTTTTCGACTACGATCTGGAAAGTTCTCCAAATATCTACCTCTAGAAGATTCACGAAGATTCACCTGTCCTATATAAGGCTGACCAAGAGAACGGGGAAGTTAGTTGACTGATTTTGAGTCACTGAGTTAGTTGTTAGCTGAGTCCATTAGTTGACTGGAATTACTGAGTTGAGATACTGAGTCTCAGTGAGCGTTCAGAGAGTTCCAAAAGCAAACTGTATTGCATTGTCTTGTGCAGCGATTTTAGCAGTTGTGTTGTCAAGTTTTTAACTGCTGTTTTGTACTCTATTGTTGTGAAAAGAGCTGTATTGTGTCTACTAGAACGAGAAGTTCTGGAGTTGTAAAGGAATCTGTGAAGAGTGATATTGGAATAAATATCTGCAAGTTTTGATCTGCTTTGGCTTCAAATCATTCGAACCCGTCCGCGCTACAATAGCTTTGTAGCGTCTTAAAATGTTATGTTTTGTGTTAAGATCCAAGTTGTTTTGTATACAAAACATTTTTTACTGAATATTTTCGAAAGAACATAGTCTCTTTTTCTCTAATGTTTCTGCGATATTTTTTTAAAGGAAAAATGTTGCAATTTTATTTCATTTTCTTAAACCTTAAACGTATTATATTTCTTTTTTATATTTTCGGTTATTAGTGAATATAAAAATTTCTTAGTATATAATTAGAAGATAATTTAAAGCATCGGTTATAAATGAGTTCTAAACCATTCTTTGGAATATTGTATCCATTACTAAAAACCCTAATGTATTCTATCTCAAAGCAGTGTTGGAGAGTTCTATTTCGTTTCGGTACATAACTCAACAGTCCTCCAACAACTTCAACAACAGGTGAGGATTCCAGTCAGGGGGAAACTTGTATTGCGAATTATATTCATAACAAGGGTATTGTTGTCCGTGGGAAGGAATGGGGATACTTTCAGATCGTATTGTCAGGTGGGGTCAGTGAATAAAAGTACCACGAAAATATGGATCATAAATAAGTATACCACATTTTATTAAATTCCCAGATGCAGAAAAAGTAGCATTTCTTACGAAAACATGTTGTTGTTGACGAGGAAACATGTGGGAAACGAGGGGCACAGGATGGATCATAAATAAGTATACCACATTGTATTAAATTCCTAGATGCAGAATAAATAGCATTTTCTTACGAAAACATGTTGTTGTTGACCGATAGAACCCATGAGGAACGAGGGGGACAGAATGACATGGATTGTTAACCAAGTTATAGATTCCAACAACAACAACAAAGTAGATTCCAGGTGGTATGGAACGAGACAAATATTATTGTAAAAATGCTTAACTCGAAAACAAGCAAGGTGTATAAATATAAATCATTCGGGGGACAACATTCAGATTGAGATTCAGATTCGAAGTTGAGAGTTAGTTATGAGATACCAGTGATCAGGAGTGTGGGTTCTCAGATGCTAGTGCCATTGGATTATACCGCTTGAGACAGTGCCGGATCGGAGGGTTAATCATTAGCCATGGGTAGACAACTAAGTGGTAAGCGTTCTCACTTATATTCATCCTCACAGTCAATTCCGCGATAATAACACTACCTTATTAATGAAGGTTCTTAAATGGTTAATTGTAACTTAACTTAAAGATATCATGACTAATTCGAATTCCAATAATTTGTTAGTTAAGATCATCGTAGTAGAAATTGTATTAAATTGTTACAATATATTAACTTACATAACCAGAATCTTGTAAATATATTAAGTGTAAATAAATGTCATTATATTAACCACTAGCATTGATTCAGTGTGTACTTCTTACGAGTTTAATTATTGATCACTTTACGTTACGGCCAGAGTGCTATTGTAGCTACTCAACAGCAGTATTGAATCCCAAAAATTTTATCAAAGTTTTTTTTGAAAAGAAGGTTATGGATTCAGAAATCATTGCTATCCAAATGTGCTAGAATGTCGACTTTTTGTTTTACAAGTTTCAATTAAAAACCTTGTTTGTGGTAAGAATTTGTGCCTCCAAAATGTAGAATGAATAAGATTGTGTTAGAAAAATCTGAAAAAATAGGAGTTTTTTTGTAAAATTAAAAGCCCTTTTAGTATTTATAATTCCCTCAAAAGTATTATAAAAAAATGAAATTAAAAAAACAATAAAATTTTTATAAGAATGGAACTTATTTGCTATCAATGAGCTTATTTTGTTCTTGGCTTTTTTAAAGTTATTTCAAACTATTGCAGAAATTTGCCAAGAAATGTTTTCAGCCTATAACAGAGAAAGCAATTAAAAATTTAGCTACTTCAAAAACTTACATTCAGTGCAAACAACCATTTGCAATTAAGTTATTTGGTGCAATTCATTACTTTGTCGGAGAGCTAAACATTATTTCTTAAAAATTAATTCATCTTAAAATTTGTACATAAAGTTCAACTAATCGATTGAAGAATAGTTAATTCTAACTCAATAAACTTTGTAAGTTCTGAAGTATAAGTTCCGATATGGAGGGAATGGGGGAAATGAACGTTACGTAATATCTAAGAGGAAACAAATTACTTATTTAAAATCCAATAAAAATATTATATATTTCAAATATTGTGGGTTAAAAATACCAATATTCTTTTATACTGTTTGTCAATATTCCAAGCAAGAATAACATGTCCTCGTTTAAAGTACTATTTATTTTATTTTAAACAAATCGGAAAATATTTTTCAATCATAAGTTTCACAAGAAAAAAGTACATTTGTTTCAAACAGTTTTCTAGTAAAATTTTATTTTACATAATGCTAGTTGAATTATTGCTTAAAATATTATTTTCTTTATATATTTTGGATTCTATTTATGAATAATTTAATCTCATATGTATGTTTGTTTATTTTAAGCACAATTATTACAAAAACTGCTTCAACCATCGCCTTATTCTTTTTTAGCACTGCCAATAGCCGATAGCTCAAAATTGTTTGTTTACAGCTCTCTATTAAAAAAAACTTCCGTATTCGTATCGTAATAACAATATTTATATCATATATTTATTTAAAAATGTATTTAAACTTGTAATTGTCAAAACTAGTATTGTGAAAAGTTAACAATTTTTTTGATGAAATGAAACAAAATAAATTAATGCATATCTGCGAATTTGTTTCTTTTTTTTATTGTAATATGTTGCATAAATTCAAAAAATGCTTTCAGTCACAAGAATCAAAAATAACTTTTGAATGATTATTGCTTTTTCTTTTAGGATAGAAATGCCTTTGTATGACCTACAAAGTATTGACTTTGATTTTATCATAGATTAACAAAGCATGCATCCACTACCACTTAAAAGTTTGACCATATTGAGAAATTTATGTTTTTCTAATTGAGAAAATAGTTTACCTATATTGAGATATATCATTTTTACCTATATTGAGGACAAATATGTAATATGTTTACTTATATTGAGAAAAATATTTTTACCTATTGAGATATTATATTGATAAACATGTTTGTCGTTAATGGAAAAAATATGTTTGCCTATTTTGAGATAAAATATGCTTACTTATATTGATCAAAACATGTTTCACCTGTGTTAAGAAAATATGTTTACATATATTGTGAAATTATGTTTACCTATACGGAGTGTTTGGAGAGTTACATGAGGATCAATTAATTAATACATGCCTAATGAAACACCACAAATTTAATAGCTTTAATTGAATCGGACCTTTTTTTTCCTTCCCCCCTCCCCCCCAAAGTAGAATCTTTCGTTCTTTCTTCCATGTACACTTATAGACAAATGCTCTATGAGCAAAGACTCATATCTAATTCTAATACTTAAAGACGAATTTTAAATCTTCTACCATTCATTTTCAATATGACAGCATTTTATTTCTGCAAACCATTCAAATCCTTGGATGAATTTTCAAAACAACCTATTTCGAAAAACTGTAATGTGTAGTCCCGAAAAACGGCCATTTAAGGAAACCATTTTAGTATTGTTATAAAAATTTCACAGAGGAAAAGATGACGCAGTTTTTACAAAATAAAAACTAGTCTTTATTCTTTTTTCGAAGGCTCATAAAACTTCTCCGAACAGGGAAATCACTATCGATCATCAGCAAAAGCTTCGCTGCATATAATTTCTGATACAGCGATAATGCAGGCACAACGAAAGTAAACAACAGCTTAGATCCCTTCTAAACAGCGTATAAATCTCAACTGATCCAAGACTTCACCCCGCAGTCCTATTTATAAAAGAGCGTGGAAACCTTCTCGAAAAATCGAGTCAACCAATCACGTGAAGGAAACACCTTGAAATTTTCCGATAGATTTAGATGTTGCCACCTTTTTTTCTAGTCTTTATTATAACTATTAACAAATAAAACAAATTATAACTTTAAAAGAAATACGTCACTATTTACAATTATATACAGAATTTATTTTTAACAGTATTTTATGATACAGAACAATAGTCTGTCTTTAAAAAAAAAAAAAAAAAATAATAATAATAATAATGCCCTCTTAGTTTAAAGTGCTCGATAAAAATTAAGTTTTTATTTTTAGTGGGAAATTTAAAAAATCCGAGAGGATTTCCTTTCAAAATTTGCAATGAAAATAAGAAAGTTGATTTTAGAGCTTTTTATCTTAGGATCGACAAAATGATAATTTTATTCTTTAGAACAAAAATGTTATTGCTAAGTGTAAAAATTTCTTCCGGTGAGTAGTTAAATAAGAAGAAAAGCTAACCTATTAAATTTAGTACAGATCGGAAAAATTATTATCTTAAAAATTATATAATTTCTTGATCTGATTACATAGCGAAATACAATTTTCATTATCCCTTATTGATTGTGAGCCAGGACACTGTATGCTTGGTACAGATTTGTTTCTGAAGAATTTAATATTAAAATAGAACAAGTCACACCGAAATACATTTTCTGAGACATCTTTTGGCGAAAACAAGACCAAAACCTCATCCAAACTTCTGAAGCATCCTCATCTTTCACCGAGGAGATTAGATGCTATCTGTAGTCTCAGACTTCACATGGGGGGGTGTTTCCGGAGTACGAAAAGCCCGTCCGTGCAGAAAACAGGAAATGCCATAATCTTCCACCAGCATGTGGGACGCGACTATGTCAACACGTGCCCCGCATAGCTAAATGACATTTTCTTTGCCTCCACACACCACGAAGACAGGTCAAACATGCTAACAAGCAAAAAGGGATGTTTGTTGATGGCATATGAAGTTGTTGATACTGGGGTTGGTTCGGGGTGAAAATGGTTTATATTAATTACTTTGTCGCGAGTCATTGTCCTTTAGATTAATTATTAAGTGGTAGAGATGCTCGAAACGTGTTTTTGTTAATTATATTAGGGAATGTTTCGAGCGTCACTTATAAAAATGGTGATTATACATGAAGGGAAGAATTGATGCATCAGAAACTAAATTAAGAAGAACAAGTGTATGCCTGCGGTTAGTTTTGCTGATAAAATTTTGAGAAAATTAGACTTGTGACTTAATCGACAATGCTCTTGCAGTTGGTTTCATATAGTGTGAACTAAAAAAAATGTACTTCAAACTTGAAAATAGCTGTAAAATTTCTAAAAACCCTCCTTTCTTAAAATGTTCTAAAAGAAGTAATTATACGCTGCAATGTTATTAAAATTTATTTTATACAATTAAACTTTCAAAAGTGGTTTTAATTAAATAAGAAGAAGGTAATATAAACACCGCATTTGAAAATTCAATTTCAACATTGTTTAAACAATACAAAGAAGTGCGATGATTTGGAAATTATTCGTTTTTTAACTGAATAGTATTTAAAATATTCCAAAGGTAATATCGTCTGATTACAAAACAACATCTAGCTTTTTTAAATTTTAATTTCCTAATTAGCAAGTAGACCGTATGATAATCTTTTCAGTAATTTTGCAAATTGGTGGGATTTTAAATTTTAATTGATGCTCATTACAGGTGGAGATATATGTAAGCTCAGACAGTTCTTTTGAAGCAGCAATTATTAATTTTGTAGGGACAGTTATTATTTAAGACAAATTTTGTATCAGTAAATGCATTATGAAGATAGATTAATTCGCCTCAAAATTTCCAGGTGCTTATTTTAAGAAAGAAATTCTTCTTTCTAATTCCAATGATATTATTATTATTTATTTATTTTTTTAAATAATAAATGAAAAATATGCTGCACAAAGTGATTGAAAAGATAGGTTATCATTCAATACTGTCATTCGACAATTTTGAATTTTTTTTCTATATGAATGTAGAGTATTTAAATTACTTTTAAAGTAATTTAAAATACAAATTATATATTATCTAATTGATATGTTAATTGAATAAACAGAATTTAGGTTTGCACATAAGCCAATGCAATGAAAGGGGATAGTTATTAGATATTTCCACCATAACATAGATGAAATTCTTAATAGTAATAATGTAATGCATAATGTAATTCTTACTTTTTATTTAATGAAATCTACATTTTACATTTTTCTGAAGAAACAAAAAAAATACAGCTTACAAAAAACTAATTCACTCTGAATTTAAAGCAGCTTTAGAAATTAAGATGATTTTTCAAATTATAGCATCAATTAAAGAAAAGTTTGCTTTTTCAAGTATCCTGTCAAAAACTGTTCATTGTTATTTAGACATACACTGCTAATGAGGTCTTGCGACTTTTTACTTTTAATATCATCGCAGAAAGAGCACAAATGAATCGATTTTTAGGAAAAGGGCTCATCTCTGGTAAGTAGCAATGCTAAATTTCAACTACAAAAACACAATTTTCTTAAATATTACTTATTGCAGGGTGTCGTATTTTAGATATCAGGACTAATAAAGTTTTTAGAGAAAAATGAATGCACTTCCATGTGGGCTGCTTTAGTAGTTCAAATCAATCCTATAGCATTTCCAAAGTCACACTAGTAATATCAGGGGTTATGGATAAGCGAAGTTCTTCAGCATTATGATTGTTCCTTGAGTACACTTTGTTTGACGTAGCCTTTGACGTCTGAAGATCTTGCTGGCCAAACAATTAGACCTCAGCGTCTGGAATCACGGGCTATATTACGGTGGATAGGAAGAAAAAAAATTTGCCAAATATCGAAGAATTCAGCATCCAATTTTGCCTAATACAGCCAACATATCGCAAATTGTTTATTTTTTTTTAATCAACTGTTAAATTAGGGACATTTCATTCGGACACCTTGTATATTGCTTAAGCAAAGTACTCTGTTTGGAGTGATCGTGATTTGTATTAAAGTGGTCATTACAACATTAACTTTTGTCTTGTCCCTCGGCTTTTTGTAATAATCGATTCAAATAGCAGCTCAAGAACACTTATGAATACATTTAAGAATACCACTAAGACCTCTACAGCCTTAACGTCTTGTAATACCTATGACTACTTCCCTTTCAGCCCTTAAGAACCACTTAACTCCAAAACCAAAATAAAAATAAAAAAACTCTGAAAACAAGGGCAGATTCCCCTTCTTTTCTCCCTGAACACTTCTAGAATATATATATAAAAAAAATACAATTTCCCTTTTGTGGCAAGGTGAAGTTAGTTGCGTAAAAAAGCCGGCCTACAGTAAACTTATCTCTCCCAATCAGGTCCGTTTTGATGGGCAATTCGTTTTGGGGGTGCGCCGGTTTCTATTTTCCACAAAGGATGCTTCTTACTGGTGAAGGTAGGGCGAAGGTACGTCAAGAAGATTAGAGGTCTGGAGCACAGCAAGGGGTCAGCAGAATCGACTTGTGTGGGCTGGCTCTTCACTTCACCTTTCGAGGAAGACCCTTCGATTGGAATGGTGGGGTGGCCTTTGGTGGGGTCTGTAATTTAGGAAAAGGTATGAAGTGGAACTGTCAATGATTTGGGTTGTAGAAAGAGGTTCGCTGCGAGGTGTTCCTTGAAAGGCAACAATGTTGGGAGTTGAAATAATTTTTTTTAATTGAGTGGATAAAAACACATATAAAAATAAAATAGTTTTGTACCCAAAGGTAGAGCTTTTTTGGTTTTCGAAATGTTTAACCCTAACGAGCTTATCTCAGTCAAAAAGTTAAGTTAAGGTTGCTTTGAAGCTTTAAAAAATTTTAAACTAAAGACACATCACTTACTTTATTTCGAACAGTTTGAATTATGGGAGCCTTTGTTTTTCTTTGATTGCAAACTATTTAATGTTACATCTAAAGTATTGAAATGGTTCCCTTTGAATAAAAGTGTATTGCCGAATATGACTGCTTCATTTTTCCAAGATGGATCTCAATCGAAATTCATTCAAGGATTTATATGGTTTTAGTAATAAACGACACTATTAAGGAACGTTTATCATTACAAAATCTTTGTTTTTAAATAAAAGTTTCTTTTACATTTTACAATAATAATTATTATATAAATTAAACGTTCCTAACCCTTCCCTTCCATCCTCCATCCGTTCTAGAAAATTTTAAAATCTGCAGATAAATTTAAAAACTAAATATGAAACATCCTCACTTAAAAAACATCGGGGTATGTGTATAAATTGTTCGATATAAAGCCTCCCCATTTTCTATAAACGCTTCACTAAAATATTTTTAATTGTAATTGTTCCTATGACAATATTCAAGTCTATGGTATATTGACTCTTCTATTCTTGAAGCTGATGTGCAGTCCATCCCAAATAGGGGATTCGCATTCTTTGCAAGTACCAACAAAATGTCAAGGAAAGTTCCACAATGAATAAATGTTATACTATGTAAATGTTATAAGTACAAAAAGAGGTGTAGGATATCATCGTAATATAGTGCAATACTTAAATATTTTATTATTTTTAAAGTAGTGTTAATATATCTTATAAACGTTCATCTATAAAATCTCATTTTTCGTTCGAACCAATTTCAATTAGAGAAAATTATCTATTATGAATGAAAAATGTAACTCTTTTACTGTGGCAGTATTCGAAGTATAACAGGATAATAATGGTATTTTTTAATTGCATTAGAATTTTAAAATTATGCGAAACAGGATAGGTGCTTATTTCCACTAAAAAAATTTTTACTAAGAAAATTCTTTTAAATTAATCATAAAATAATGGTTAATGTAAAACTAAACAAAGTCCATTATTCCATTATCGTCATGAGGATAATGGAATAACTCTCAATTACCCTATAATAACCTCAATGATTTCAAATTTGAAATGCATTAGCGTAATTAATCATTTGCTTTTTCACTTTTCATTTTCATTTAAAGTAAAGGGGACTTGAAACTCTTAAAACCCTTTTTTTTTTAAATTTAAAGTCTTTAAAAGTATAAATTTTACATATTTGGATATATTACTCAGCAATAATTCAATTTATTGCAAAAAAGTTCAAATAGTAATCTAAATTTCAAAATAATTTTAATTAAAAAAAAAAAATCAAATTTCAAATTCCCTCTTCTTTTTCATTTTCCAATATTTTTTCCTGATTCTTTTTTTTTTTTTTTAAATTTCCTAATAATATACTCTAAACTTTTAGGCATCAGGTTTTGAATAAGTAAAATAGTTTTGGGTGAAAACAGGAAAAACTTTTACCTATAGGTAAAACAATCGTAAAAAAGGGATATTTTTCAACATTAAAATTTGTAAAAAAAAGAAAAGTTTTATTTTATTCCAAAACCCATGCCTATTTTTGTCAAATAAATCTTTAGAATGACACACAAAAAAATCTAAGTCATTTCATTTATATTTGTTGGAGTTTTAGCATTTTGAGTATGGTAGGAATTCCAAACAACATGAACTGAGTAAAATGCATTCGAAAGATCGAAAGAACTATTTCAACCATGCTAAATTCTCCATAAAAATCTAATTTTTTTGCAATTCTAGTAAATGGGATTAGCTCAAAAATTTGCCAGAGTGAGAAGAAGATTTCAAGAATTATAAACACGCAAAAAATAGAAAATCAATAGTTTTTATAATTTTTGGCAAAAACAAGGTGGACCAAGCCCCCTTAAATATTTCCACAAAATTTAACAAGTTAATGAGTTTGGCATCAAAAGTAATAGTCATTTCCTATTTTTGAATGAAGAAATTGATCTCGAAGAGGCATAAGGACATATAAAGCCATGGATGTCAGTGGGCTCATTTCCAAGAGTGTAGTGTACAGTACAAGTCGCATACAACAGAGGTATAATGTGTGTGTCTAAAATATTAATTCAAATCTTGATTTCCAAATGATAATTGAACGATAATATCGAGTAAGAATATAAACACTTCAAATATGTAGCATGATATGTCATTGGAATGGATTATACTAGTGACCATTTTATAACCTTGAATAAAGCCGGCCATAGTACAAACCTTGCAGCTATGAATATCGTAGAGCATCTGAAGAATATCCCTAAAAAAAGCAAGAAAAACTTACTCAATCACAAACAAATCGCATCTTATCTTTCGTAACTCAAATAATTATAACAGATTTCCTCTGGACACTAATTATTTTTGCACGCACTGTGCCATTACAACACGTCATTGGTAATTTTGTTGTTTCATGTAAAGTGCAAAGGGAGTTTTGTTGGATTTTCTAAAAGCTATTTAATGTCTGAAATTTGATTTATTTCCATGGTAATCTTCAACGTATTTGAAAAATGTTTGAAAAACATGGCTGTTTGAAAGGACGAAATTGTTGAAAATTACTTGAAAAAGAAATTTTTCGAATGAAATTGATATTGATATGGCACTATTTTTTCACTAGTTTTTCTTTTACAAAATGTATTAAGCAAACCTTAAGGAACAAATGTCGATTGGAAATGTTTTTTTATTGACATTTTCTGAAACCTATCCTCTGATCTAAGAAACCGTTTTACCAATATTGTATCAAATATTTCGTATTCTCTGTATTAATCGCAAAGAAATTTTTATACAAAACATCTCCATCACACACTGTATAAATGAATGTGAAAATTGAAATTTGAAGGGAAATTACAATCAGAATTTAACGAAAAACTTTGTGCAGTCAGAATTCCAAAAAAATTACAAACATTTACCATTTTTAAAAATTAAAGTTTCGTCGATATTTATATGAATTAGAAATATGGGCACGTACATCAGAATTTATATCGGAAGCGTGCTTCCATAGTAACTGTATAGAAAGTCATGTAATTGATCCAAATAGGAAAATCGTCTTGTACATAATTATTTAGTTGACACATTTCTTTGCAAAAACCTTCATTAATCGTGGTAATCAAATATTATCTATTTAGGAGGATTTTTGTTATACGTTTCCAGGCTAGAGAGACTTGCATCTCCAATTTTAATATACAATTCTAATTACAAATTGCCATGCAACAAAAGCAACTGACAAGAATTTAAAAATTCTCTAATCCACACAACATTTTTGTATCTAATATAAATTCTTGTGTCACTATTCAACTTGCTTTATTTCCTAACCTTAAGAAAGAAATTTGATATGAAATTAACAAATTATAAAGCCCTTCATGAAGTTCAAGTAAAATGTAAAAAAAAATTACCCCATCTCTTATATGTATTTGCAATCCATAAATAAGTATTTATAGTTCTGTTTTGAAAGATAAAGAAAAAAATCCAAATTAATTGTAATCATGGTTTTAAAATGGTAATTTTAATTCCTATATTCAACGTTCGAGTTCCTTAATTTAACTTGTTATGTTTAACTTTTTTGGGTCCAAATAAAATTTTGTACCAAATAAATTATGTGTAAAAATTATGGAAATAAGATTATATCTTAATTTTTATATTAGCAATATGAACTGTCATTAAGATTTATAAAAACTGCAGACAACCTAAGGATATCCATTAAAATTGACAAGTTTAACCAGGGCCTTTCAAAGCAGACAACAAAGTTCACTCTTTCTGCTCGTGAAGTTTCATTACTTGATTTCACAGCAGCAAATGCCTTTAACAATAGTAATAATAGAAGCCCAAATGATTCCACACATAGAATTATCTTGAAAAAATACATAAGCGATAAAACACAGTTTGCCAAGAAACAGAAGAATAACTTCAACAACATCTGCTTTTTATCATGACGTCTCAATAATCAAGAATGGTAGCAAAGGCGTCTTTAACTCTTTGCTAACATAATAAGCATGATCATCTTGTCAGCCAGTAATTATTGTTTTCCAGATTTGTGTTCAAGGAAAAAAAGTAAAATGGCTTTTGCACCAAATTCATTGAGGAACAGACGGTCATTTTCTTTGGAGCAACCTTGATAAGCTGTATTAAATACAGTTCGTTGTTATTAAAAAAGTAATCCAAAAAGACAATCGTTGTTGGAAGTTAAATGAATGGTTAGAATAGGTGCAGTGTATTCATGTAGCATCATTAACTTTCTTAGATCTGAAGTTACGGCCATTAAGTAAGGACTTTTAGGAGTAAGATTTTCTTAGAACGATTAAGGAAGTGTTTTCTGTTTATAAGATGAAACTTTCAGATCCGTACCAGACTTTTTAATCTTTATGCAACACATTTACTTTAATGAGATAAAAAAAAAAACTACATGATTCAATTCAATTCAATGAGTGTACTTTCAATTGAGAATGGATAAGGTTGTGATTATATTGCATTCTGTATTGAAAAGTTACCCGTCTGAAATTAAATTTAATATTCATTTGGATCACTTTTTTGTATAAAAGAGTACAATAAAACACTCATTATGAATGTAAAACATTAATCAAAATAGTAATTTGATGCTTCATGATTATTAAACAACCATTTCTAAATTCCCGATAATAAAACATTTAACGCCACTGCATTATTCCTATTTTATTTCCATCGAGTACAAAGTTGACCTACATGAAAAATAAGGTTATAAAATACAAATTTTAAAAAGTATATGCATAAATTATAAAAATAAACTCTTATTATTTTTTTATATTTCTTTTTCATGCCGAGAATTTCTTTTTCAAGGTCAAGAAGATGAGAATCAATTGTGAATCGAGTTTCCTGGAACTACATGTAAGTACATCAGATCGATGAGACCCCAGTCAAAAAATTTAAAAAATAAAAACTTTTCAGTAAAATCTTACAAATGTTTAAAATAAACAAACAAACGTGGTCCAAATTGAATTACCGGTAACGTTTCTTGCATGTCCACAGACAATAAAATAAACAAAGACTACATTTACCACGACTTACAGATTGCAGAATTCGATCTTACAAAACTTTTGATTTTCTAAAAAGCGCATATATATATATTTTTTTCCCTAAAATAAGACCTTCGTCTCAATTACAAATTCATTTTGAAAGGAAGAAAACGATTGATCTCAATTTAATACTCTGGGTTGGTGAATAAAATATATATGAACCATCTCTTGCGAGGTGACATAATACGGCAAAAGTTACTTTTCAGGAGTTGGGTGCCGGGAAAACTGGGTATCGACCAAATGACCCAGAGATCATACGTTGCCGGACAATCACCATTACTCACTTCTAAAAGATCTTCCAAGACGGAGGAAATTTTAGTTTTGTTTTTTTCCCTTGAAAAAGTGTTCTTTTCTTCGACAAGGAAAATTGTGTAGTAAAAATCCTGACAGGATTCTGTAAATTTTTGTTTAAGAAATCAACCCTTAAATCCACGTCGTAAAATGAATGTATTGTTGGAAATAGAAAATATAGTAGTTTTTATTGTTTGTTTTTCTATAGTTTTATTTAAAAAAATAATGATAATGGATGAAGTTGCATTATCTTGAATTAAATGGTTCATTAAAAAAAAAACCTTTAGTCGTTTGAAAACTTCTAATTTTCATTTTTTAGCGTATTTTATTACAAAAATGTCATTTGTGAAATATATAATACGTAAGACAATTTGCATTGATTTTGGCAGTGTTTCCAATTGAATTAAGTGTGCCTAGCTTTTCGTAAACTAATTTTCAACAAGGACTATTTCTATGAATACATTTTCGTAAACTCGTGAAACCAATAAAATATTGCTTTAAAGTAAATAACTTTTCGCACACAAAGTTTAAAAACGTTTAATAAATATCAGGAAATTTAAGTCTTAATTTCGATTGCACAATTTACAATCTTTGAGTTTGTTCCACAAACTAAAACTTCTTACGAAACAGTTAATCTAAGCTAGAACATATTACGTACGCATTTTTACTGACTTTTCAAAAAATGTTAATAAAAAATTATTTCTGAGTGACAGTTTTAAGCTATCCTCTCTCATAGAGTTTGCATTCAATCTGTAGAGTTCATTGCATTTTTCATTCATTTGTTTACTAATTTTATTTACATGCTTATCTATGAAATGGATAACAAAATAAATTACTTAAAGTAATTACGATTTAATTTATTATTTCAGTCTGGTAAATATACCAATGAAAAAATATTTGAAATTTTAATTGAAAACTTTAGCAAATTCAAAAAACCCTATTCATTACAACTCAAAGGAACACATATTTTGAATTTATTCTATACATATTTTTTTTTATACTAAAGAATATTACACAGGCTGTAGGAAATATCAATTATATTCTTAGAAAAAAAATTTCTTTGTAAAACCTGATCCAGTCTCATTAAAATAAATAAAAAGTCAAGTATTTTGCAGCAGAAATGTTTTTAACTTCTACTTCGGAAATAGAAAATACATAATATAGTAAATTTATCTCCAAACTTGAATTCCTTGAATGTAGATGTGATGTACACAGAATAATTGTTTTAATTTTAATAATAGTTTTAGAGTTTATTACTATGAGAAGAATACTTCTACAATATTAAAGAAACAAAAATCAATAACACTCCATAATTTCAAAAGTTAGCAATAAATGTAGCTATTAAGTAAAGAACGCAAACAATCTTTATTTCTATATAACAACTCTCCATTCCCCCCCCCCCCCTCCTATACTGTCGGATAAGAAAAAATTCTTTTACGCAAACACCTCACTATATTACAATGTCAAAAATCAAATGTAAAAAAAAAACTACACGTTTTTAATAATTTTTAATAGAATTTTTTTTTTTTTTTTTTTTTTTTTTTTTGTATAGCTTAGTTCTAAATCAATCTTAAAAAATTTGCACTAAAATACTAATTGTCTTTTCTTGATGATGTATAATAGAAAAAAAAGTAAAAAAAAATTCTGGTGATGCGTCAGATGCGATTTATTTAAAAAGTTGGCTCAGTAGACAACTTTCAACAACTTCTCAGACAGCCTGTGGTCCACCGATCACTTATTAGGGTCCGCTGCTCTAAACCAATAATCACAAAACCCATGCCCGTACGGTATAGTTAGTAAACTACACCTATAATGTATAAGCACTAAACCAATGTCCGTACTGCATAATCACTAAAATAATAGCCATATTGTATTTTGTATACTCTCTATATCCATGTTGCATACTCACGAAACCAATAGCCATATTGGTATCATTAAATTAATGTCCGTACTGAATAAATAGTAAACTAATATATATATAATGTACAGCGTGTCCCCGTATAACCTGGCCGACCTTTATTTTCGATACCGTTGGTCCTAGGTGCATAGTTCCAATTGAAGAAATGTTTTAAATCGTTAAAATATTTTTACTGAATAGTTTTTAAGTTCGGAAAGGGGTTGGTATAAAAATTATGGATTGTAAATTTTTATATGGTCCATAGTTCCCTCAACTCATATATAGAAAAATGTTGCCCATGAAAAAACATTTCAAACAAAAAAGAATCGAAATTTGTACTACCAATATTCATGGAGATACGAAAAATTGAATTTAGTGACTTATACCACTTTACACCCGTGGTCATTAACATATTTTAAGGGCATGTAAAGCAATTGCTTTTGGAAAATTATTCTCTAATATTACTATGTAATCGAAATAGGCGAGTGGCTGCAAGACAATATGCAATTAATTTTTCAAATGCTTAATTTCCAATAGTAAATTTCTAAAAATTTCCAAATTTTTAAATGTTGTAAAGCGTTTTCGAGAAACGGGTAGCATAGGAAGACGTCCGCGATCCGAAAATTCAAGATTTGTATTTTGGGCTATGCTGTTGCTTTCCCTTATTCAGTGTCAATGACATTAGTGAAGCATGTGGATACTCAAAAACCCATGTGTGGAGAGTCTTAAATCGACATGGTGCAAGAGTTTTTGCCCGGGGATGAAAATAGATGGTTTGATTTCTGCAATTTCCTCATGAAGAAACTAGAGTTGGATTCCTTATTTGTGAATAACATTCTAGTTTCTGATGAGTGCATGTTTTTAAGAACTGAGGTAGTAAATATTCAAAACACACACTTTTGGTCCCTGCAAAAACCACATGTAATCCGACCAAACAAACATCAAGTGCGATGGTCCGTTAACGTTTTGTGTGGCATATGGAAGGGAGCGTTATAAGGACCTTTCTTTTTTGCTGATACATTAACAGGTAAAAAGTATGCGAACCTGTTTCAGGGTCCTTTATCTGACTTTCTGGATGACCATGTCGTGTTAACAGACCATAAAAAGATGTGGTTTTAGCCGGATGGTGCACCACCCCACAAGGCAGCTTCCTGCCTTGTGGGGTGGGTCTCAAGACAACATCATAGGCTATGGAGGTTCGGTAGAATGGCCTCCTAGATCTTCAGATCTAAGTCCTTTAGATTTCTTTCTTTGGAGATTATTGAAAAGCAAGGTCTATGAAAAAAAATCGACGAGTCTATTAGATTTGCCGAATCGACTTTATCCGCTGACAATTACGCCTGTAATGCTGAAAAATTTTGAAGATGAATTTGAATCACGTGTGAGCTTAGGTATTTTAGTCGAAGGAAAACATTTCGAGCATTTAGGCTATTGGAGATTTATTTAATATTATATTTATTATTGAATTATTATGTGTCGTACTCCATGTTATGCAAATTTCATGGTTATTTCTGTAACCGTAATGGTTGTAAAAGGTATATATACAGGATCGGATTGTGATGGTGATGAGGCTTCATACTTGTAAACTTATCTTATTAAATTGATTTTGTTCATGATTATGGGCTGGCTGTGTTATTTGTGGCATCCTGAGTTTATTTTGGTGTGAAATGACCAATAGGGTTATGGGCCCAGGACAGGGTGCCCTGAATAGGATTCTCAGAGAAAGCCAGTAGAAAAGCCCAATGAGTTAATAGAAGTCAAAAGTATGTAGAAGTGTGTTGACGTGATAGAGTGTACTTCAAAATTATTTAAGATAAAAGCGTGCTGAAGATGACTGAACTATCTGAGTTAAGTTTTAATTTTCCGAAGCTAAATTCGACGAACTATGCTAGTTGGAAATGTGACGTTAAAGTGCTGCTAATAGACAGAGGTTCTTGGGAGTTTATTACGAACGAGGCGACGCCATGTCCGAATGAAGCATCAGACAGAGAAAGGCGAATGTACAACTGGAGAAAAGATCGAGCATATACAACAATATATCAAGCAGTGGAACGGAAGTATCAATCCCTGATTTCAGCTACAACAGACGGAAAAGAAGCGTGGGAAATTCTGAAAAAGAATTTTGAACCGGTTTCAAGAGCACGTTTGGCTGGACTTGTTGACGAATTCTATGATCTGAGGTTCGAACCAGAGAACGAGACGATTGGGATCTTTATCAAAAGAGTCGCGGAGAAAGCACAACAGACAAAAGAAGCTGGATTTGCAATACCCGAGTTATTGCAGTGTTTCCAGTTAATCAGAAGGCTTCCGGCTGAATACGACAATATAGTTCAAGTGTTATATCGACTTGATGAAGACAACTTTAGGATGGAAAATGTGGAAGATAGTCTTTTAAATGAATCTGGCCGCATATTACAGAAGAAAGACAGCGAAGTTGAGGGGATAGCGGATGCGTTCATTGCAAAAGGGCCGAAAACGACAAAGCCTAATCATCCTCAAAGAGCTACAGAACGAAGAATTGTGGGGCCGTGCTGGAGATGCAAGCAAAAAGGACATATAATGCGAGATTGCAGGGTTCAACTACAGAAACAGCCAGTCACACAAAAACAGTATAACACATCGCGAAGACAAGACCGAAATTTTCAAAGCGACATGTACTATGTGGGGTCAGAAAGTGATTTGGATCCACATGTAGTTATTCAGGATAAGAATCTAGAAATGAGCGAGTGGCTCATAGATTCAGCGGCAACTTCCGATTTTTGTAACAAAAAGGAGTATTTCGAGGATTTCAAAAGTCTAGTATCGACAACAGCTTTTGTAGGAGACAAGAACACAAATCTAAAGATTGAAGGTACAGGTACTGTAAAGTTAGTTTTTACAGATGCTAATCGTAAGATAAATTTGATTCTGAGAAATGTATTGTACGCACCTAACATACGCCGTAACTTAATAAGTGGTGCATGCATTGATATAGCAAAGCATACAGTGTTTTGGGGAAATGATAAAATGATTGTATATAATGAATTGAACGAGTATTTTTATTCTGTACGTAGGAAGGGTAGATTGTATATTTTATATGCTTATTGCAATAGTAAAAGGTCTGAATGTAATTTTACTTATAGTACGAACATTGAAATAGTTCATAAGCGTTTTGGTCATGTCAATATTCCTTTATTAAGGCAGATGAGTCGAAATAATGTGGTCTATGGTTTGGAAAAGTTAGTTGGTAAATTAGACTCGTGTGATACATGTAAAATAGCGAAATCAACTAGGTCATCATTAAAATTAAATTACGAACGAAGAACTAGTAATGTTCTGGATAGAATACATATGGATTTATGGGGACCTGCATCAACAAAAACTTTAGGAGGGAAAAGATATTTTTTGTCCATAATTGATGAGTTCTCAAGGAAAGTAGAAGTATATACGGTCAAGGAGAAAACGGAGGTTTTTGGTTGTTTCAAAAACTACTTGGCGATATCCGAAAGACAACATAATACTAAATTAAAGTGCGTGAGAACAGACACTGGTTTAGAATTTTGTCAAAGAATTCGAAACTTATTTGCGTGAGTTGGGGATCAGAATTGAAAGATCATCCGTAGCAACACCAGAGCAGATGGTAATTTGCGAAAAATTTAATAGAACTTGTATGGACGGGGTCAGATCTATGCTTTTTGATAGCGGATTAAAACCACAATTTTGGGGAGAAGCGTTACACGCGTTTACATACATAAGAAACCGCTGTGAACATAAGTTGTTAAACGGAAAAACTCCAATTGAACTTTGGACTGGTCACAAGCCGTCAGTAAGGCATTTTAGAATATTCGGATCATTGGCATTTGTCCATGTACCTAAAGTTAACAGAAATAAGTTACAACCAAGGGCAAAGATAGGTATCTTAATTGGCTATGCAAGTCAAACCAAGGGGTATAGGATTTATCTACCAAAAGAAAGGAAAATTGTAGAAACGATACACGTGAGAATAGACGAAGGTAAGAGAGCTGTTGATGTTTTATTTGGTAAAGATAGAGCATGTGAATACGTAAAAATTAGAAGTCTTGATAGTGAACATTTTAGCGAAGATGAACAGGAAAATGAGAATACCGTTTCAGTCTCAAAGGTTAATAAAACTCAAGTAGAGGAGTTGGATGGTAAGAAAGAGATGCGTCCTGAGAGAGCAGATAAACAAAAACTGGATGTTAAATCATGGAGACGAGAGGAAAAGATGAATACATTAGGCAATAGGATCTATGTGTATTATTTTACACCTGATAATGCAAGACTAAGATCACAAAATGACGTTCAAAAATATTACGAAATGCATGACATTGTGTATGATTCGAGTGTGTTCTTTTAAACCAGAATCTACTGTTCAAGCTCAGTCTGAAATTGTGAAAGAGAAGTTGAAAAATTGTTTGCATTTTATATTTAATCAAATGTATTGATGTTTTCTTTTAAGGTAAAGCTTTACGGAGATTATGTAAAGAAGGATTAGAATTTGCTAATGGAGTCCGATGGGGCCGAATAATGGAGATTTATTTAATATTATATTTATTATTGAATTATTATGTGTCGTACTCCATGTTATGCAAATTTCATGGTTATTTCTGTAACCGTAATGGTTGTAAAAGGTATATATACAGGATCGGATTGTGATGGTGATGAGGCTTCATACTTGTAAACTTATCTTATTAAATTGATTTTGTTCATGATTATGGGCTGGCTGTGTTATTTGTGGCATCCCGAGTTTATTTTGGTGTGAAATGACCAATATAGGCGATGAACAACTTTTTTGCCGTAATCAAACTTAGTCTAGAAGCTTGCTCTTATTCCGATAAAACGATATTTTCTCATTTCAATTTATGCACGGGCCCCCCCAAAAAGCGTTAAAACTTTAAACTCTAATAACACCGTTGCTATTGGTCGAAAAAATTTCAATTTTTTTTTTTATTTGAAATATTTTTTTATGGGCAACATTTTTCTAAATATGAGTTGGGGGAACTGGGTACAGTATAAAAATTTATAATCCGTAATTTTTATACCAATCCCTTTTCTAATGTAAAAACTATTCAGTTAAAATATTTTAACGATTTAAAGTATTTCTTCAATTGGGACTATGCATCTAGCACCAACGGTGTCGAAAATAAAGGTCGGCCAGGTTATACGGGGACACGCTGTATACTCACTAAACCACCTATGTCAGTAGTACATAATCAATAAAACAATAGCCATATTGTATTCTCACTAAACCAATGTCCGTAATGTATACTTACTAAGCCATTGTGCGTAATGTATAATCACTAAACCAATAGCCATAAGGTATACTCTCTATATCATTGTCCATACTGCAAAGTCACTAAAATAATAACCATATACTTAACTACTACACCATAACTTTCTAAATCAATAACCAAATTGAATTCTCTAAACCAATGCACTAAACCAATAGTCGCATTGTTAAATCAAAGTCTGTATTGTATACACACTATTCTAAAGCCTCAAAAAAACTTCTTACCACTCTTCTTAGAGAAAGCTACTCCTTTGGCCGTCATATATGTTATCTTCATGCAATTCAAAACAACCCTTCTTCGTGAGGGCTATTTTAAATTGAACAATTTTCCCAATGAATAATAGAAACAAATCTGTCTTTTTACGTATGTGTCAAAGTAGCTGCTACTTTTTATGGACTTCTTACCCGAAAGGAGACAATTTGCAAGAGGGATGCGCGAAGTTTTCGAGAAGCTGTCTTCACAGGTGGTCCTGAGCCGCCTCGTGCCATTGGAATATTAAACAAAGGTTGGTAGGATACATGGAAAGCCAAAAAAAAGAAGAAAAAAGAGGTATTTTTACTTGCTATGTTATGTATTGAGGAATCGTCGATGTGGAACAGCTATCAAAGATAACTGTAAGAAGAACAAAAATACGGAAAGATGAAAAGGTAAAATAAAGTATTTTTTATACAATTAAAAACATTCGCAAAAGATGCTGATGTTTAGGTGATGAAGAGTTGGAGGATAAACTACAAATTTTCAGGATTCTACTAAAATTACTGGTATAAATGAGATAAGTCAAGCAAATCCTTCTGTAGGTAAGGGCATTTTTTATAAAGATCATGTGCGAAGTTCTATACACTTGTATTTGTGTGGATGTTTCAATTACAGATGAAAACAGTTAACAAATTTTAGTGACCAAAAGTTATCTTAAAGTAAAAAGTTGTATAAAGTTTACTGTAAATTCCAAAACTGTACAGTACATCTTACATTTAAAAGTTTTTTTATGTGTATTATATAGAATTCTAGTAAATATAAAAACTTTTCTTAAGTTTTTTAAATTGCATCCGAGTAAATCGATTAGCTACAGACATGGGGGGAGCAGATATCACAATATTTTATCTTACATTCATTTGAATAAATATTTATATTTCATTTAAGTATTTTGTACTATTATTTGTAATGGTATGTTGGGCAGCTTTTCAATATTTATAACATTTCCTGATCCTAACCAAAAAGGCAGTACTGCATGTCAAGTGACTACTTGACACACAGTACTGCCTTTTTGGAATTGAATTGTACCTTAACACACTCGTGTACAAAATTAAAGGAATTTCAGTTTTTCTCTAGTAACTTCTCAATCGAGCGGAATAGGCACATGAAATTCACATAAAAAATATTTAAGTAATAAAATGATAAGTAAAACAACATCACAGTAAGATAATAGAAATTCATCACTATGCGTTGCACAGATGCATGCAAATTAAATATCTCAAAGAGTTTATATTTAGTAAGAGACGATCTCCCCTATCATCAGAGTTTATTTTGAACTATTTAAAAAAAACTATGAAAAATATATATATATATATATATATATATATATATATATATATATATATATATATATATATATATATATATATATATATATATATATATATATATATATTGAACTATGTAAAAAAATAAATGTCTGACGTTTTTTGAAAAGCAGCAGCAATAACCATTAAAAGACGGAAATGTCTTTTTCTGAAAAGAGCAGTTCAGTTGGGATAAAAAAAAAAAAATTAAAAAAAAAATTGACATCAAAATATATATGTTCTAGAGAAGTGTTAATACAGTTACTTCTCGGCATAAACTTTAATATATTCCCTGTCAATGTTTTCCCATTTCACTCTTTGAAGCACAAATTTCAATTTTATTTCTGATTTTAATGACACTTGGTATGGATGGATCATCTTTATGAGTAAAAAAATAAAATATACTTTTTTTTTTTTTTTTTTGCAAAAAGATATATATATTTATTTTTTTACATAGTTCAATATATATATATTTATTTATTTTTTTACATAGTTCAATATATATATATTTATTTATTTTTTTACATAGTTCAATATATATATATATATATAAAAATAAAATATACTTTTTTTTTTTTGCAAAAAGATATATATATATATTTATTGCACTATATATATATATATATTATAGATATATATATTATATAGTGTTGCACAAATTGTCTGTATATATTGTAAATAGTGACGTATTATTTCAAAATTCTATTGTAATTTATTTTTATCCTATTTTATTTAGTAATTAATAGCGATTATACAAGTTAGAAAAAGGTGGCAACACCTAAAGTAATCGAGAAGTTTCGAGATATTTCGTTTCCGATAAATTGGCTGGAAATTTCGAGAATGTCTCACGCGCTTGTATATAAAGGACTGGAGAACGGGAAAGTTTTCAGATTGACTTCGGATTTCGTTGAAAGCTGATTGCTTTGTTGACCTATTGGAGTGCGCTTGTATAATCGCTGAATTCGAAGTTATTTTTGTTGAAGCTTGTGTTGAAGCTTGAGAGTAGTTAAACTGTTGCCTGTGAATAGATTTTGTGAGTTTTCTGAAGAGAGAATAAATACTTTTAAACCGTGAAAACTGTGCCATCATTGCCTCAGTGGAAAAATTCATAACAGTGGTGTCAGAAGTGGGATCTCGTAATTTTGAATGCCGACAACTAGAGGAATGATGGAAGACCAAATGAAGCAGTTGATGGAAATGATTGCTGGAATAAAAGCCGGACAAGAATCCACGGCCGCTGAAATGAAAGCCGAAATAAAAGCCGGACAAGAATCCACGGCCGCTGAAATGAAAGCCGAAATAAAAGCCGGACAAGAATCCACGGCCGCTGAAATGAAAGCCGAAATAAAAGCCGGACAAGAATCAACCGCCGCTACAATCGCCGCTGGTCAAGCCCGCCAAGAAACGACTAACGCCGAACTCGCCGCCGCAATCGCCGCCAGCCAAGAAGCAACATCATCGGAGATTAAAGCTTTAGCCGCCAAGTGTGAAACAACATCTGCAGCTGTGAATGAAATCAAAGAAGAAATGAAGATAGAGCTAGCCTCAATGGTGGAATCAACCATAATAGAAACTACCTCAAATGTTCTGCTATCCGTGAAAGAAGAAGTATTTAATGCAGTAAGAAAGGAAGTTGATGAAAAGTTTGAGGAGTTTAACGGAAAAGTTTCCATCGTGCAAGAAAAAGTTTCCACCGTGCAAGAAAAAGTTTCCACCATGCAAGAAAAAGTTTCCACCTTAAAGGAAGAGCAAGACAAATTCATTGACGTTGTAGAAGGAAGGCTGCGAAAAATGGAAACGCGTGAAGCTCTGGCCATAGCGTCACCTAATTGGGATAACGCTTCCATCCCCTTTATGGCGCCGCGCTCTAACATCAAAGTGGCCACTTTTGATGGGAAGTCGTCTTGGCGCGTTTATCAAACGCAATTTGAAATGATTGCTTCTGCGAATGGTTGGGACGATACTTCGAAAGCATTCCATCTCGCAGCATCTCTTCGAGGTGAAGCTGCTGACATTTTACAGACACTACCTGAAGAGAAGCGGGGAGAATTCGTGGCGCTGGCAAGTGCGTTGGAGTTAAGGTTTGGGGAGCAACATCTAAAGGATTATAACAGACTGCAACTGAAAGTGAGACAGCAGAAGGCCAATGAAACTCTTCAAGAATTGGCATCGGATATAGAAAGACTGTCGCTCCTCGCTTTCCCAGACTGTCCCCCGGATGTACGAGACGATCTTTCTCTGCAGTATTTCATCGACGCTATTCAAGATCCCGATGTGCAGCAGGTGGTAAGGTTATCCCAAAACAAAAACCTGAAGTCGGCCCTCGTGTACGCCATGAGAGTAGAAGCCGCGCAGCTAGCTTCTGGAAAAGACCGACGATATGTGCGTGGTGCATTAGCCGAGGATTCTTCTGACTTTGTCACCAGTAAGCTTCGAGAACTGGAGAGCAAAATTGATAGAATGATGAGAAGCTATCCCGGAGCCAGGGATCGAAGGACCAGAGTCGTTTGCTGGCACTGCAAACGGGAAGGGCATCTACGACGAAACTGCCTTGATTTGAAAAAGAGAAGGGATAACACTACCACGGATTCTCCACAACTGAATCTAAGAAGATGTCATCTCGCAGGGCAGAAGCTGCAATGTAGAACAGGTGAAGCCCCGACCAGTCATTTCCACGTTTCATCCCGACAAGGAGGAAACCAGGGTTTATTCGTGAAGGGGGAGATCAACGGAACTCCATGTCGTCTAATCGTCGATTCGGGAGCGAACGTAACGATCGTAAGGACGGACGTGGCTCGTCGCCTGAACAGCCGACTCCTCTACACAGCGCCCTCTGTTTCTCTACAAACTGTGTCTGGTAGTAATATCTCTGTTCATGGGAAATTGCAAGTGGACATTGCCCTTGGATTTAACACCTACAAGCACACCGTTTATGTTGCCGAAATTGTAGATCCGTGCATTCTCGGACTAGACTTTTTGAAGAAAAATGGAATTACGCTGAATTTTGAGAAAAGCAAGCTGCAAACATGGAGAGGCGAAGTTCCTTTGCACGATCTAGACATGAAAGAGCTGTGCGTATATCGGATTATGGCTCATGAAGACAATGTCATAGAGAATGCTGAAGAGTCCACATCTATGAAAAGTACCTCACCAGCCTCGGACAGAGAACCGAAGAAAGTGACGTTGATGAAACCCTCCCAGGAAGTGGTTCATGTGGAAATGGACAAAGTTAGTGAAGAGGGAATCGACATCCGTACTCCTGTTACAAGCATCGAACGGAGGTCCCGGGATCTATCAGCTGCACCCGCGGATGATTCGGACTCAATCTTAAAATCATATAACCAGCAAGATGGGGATCAGAAACTTTCACCGCTTCTGTTGGCATACGGGAGTGCAACTCACGAGACCACCGGATTTTCTCCATCTCTAACGATGTGTGGAAGAGACCTTAGGCTCCCCAGCAACCTCCTCTTTGGACAACCACAGGACACTCCTTCCTCGCCTGTCCAGTATCTAGATGATCTGCAGGCACGTTTGGAAGCCGTACATCGGTTCGCCAGAGAGAGAAACAACATCATGACGGAGCGCGTGAAGATCCGGTACTATGCCAAGGCCATGGACCGTTCATTCCAGGAAGGTGACAAACGTTGGAAAGGACTCTCCCCTAAGCTCCAGACGAACTGGGAAGGGCCGTATGGGATCCTTAAGAAGATCAACGACGTCGTGGTGAGAATCCAAAGGACACCTTCCTGTAAACCTAGAGTTGTACACTACAATAGGCTAGCCCCATATTATGGTAGAAGTCATTGAATGGCTTAAGGACTTCACTGCCCGGGACGTGCAGTCTTTAAGAAGGGGGAAATGTTGCACAAATTGTCTGTATATATTGTAAATAGTGACGTATTATTTCAAAATTCTATTGTAATTTATTTTTATCCTATTTTATTTAGTAATTAATAGCGATTATACAAGTTAGAAAAAGGTGGCAACACCTAAAGTAATCGAGAAGTTTCGAGATATTTCGTTTCCGATAAATTGGCTGGAAATTTCGAGAATGTCTCACGCGCTTGTATATAAAGGACTGGAGAACGGGAAAGTTTTCAGATTGACTTCGGATTTCGTTGAAAGCTGATTGCTTTGTTGACCTATTGGAGTGCGCTTGTATAATCGCTGAATTCGAAGTTATTTTTGTTGAAGCTTGTGTTGAAGCTTGAGAGTAGTTAAACTGTTGCCTGTGAATAGATTTTGTGAGTTTTCTGAAGAGAGAATAAATACTTTTAAACCGTGAAAACTGTGCCATCATTGCCTCAGTGGAAAAATTCATAACAATATTCCCTGTCAATGTTTTCCCATTTCACTCTTTGAAGCACAAATTTCAATTTTATTTCTGATTTTAATGACACTTGGTATGGATGGATCATCTTTATGAGTAAAAAAATAAAATATACTTTTTTTTTTTTTTTTTTGCAAAAAGATATATATATTTATTTTTTTACATAGTTCAATATATATATATTTATTTATTTTTTTACATAGTTCAATATATATATATATATAAAAATAAAATATACTTTTTTTTTTTTGCAAAAAGATATATATATATATTTATTTTTTTACATAGTTCAATATATATATATATATATATATATATATATATATATATATATATATATATATATATATATATATATATATTGAACTATGTAAAATATATATATATATATATATATATATATATATATATATATATATATATATATATATATATATATATATATATTGAACTATGTAAAATATATATATATATATATATATATATATATATATATATATTGAACTATGTAAAATATATATATATATATATATATATATATATATATATATATATATATATATATATATTGAACTATGTAAAATATATATATATATATATATATATATATATATATATATATATATATTGAACTATGTAAAATATATATATATATATATATATATATATTGAACTATGTAAAAAAATAAATATATATATATATCTTTTTGCAAAAAAAAAAAAGTATATTTTATTTTTTTACTCATAAAGTTGATCCATCCATACCAAGTGTCATTAAAATCAGAAATAAAATTGAAATTTGTGCTTCAAAGAGTGAAATGGGAAAACATTGACAGGGAATATATTAAAGTTTATGCCGAGAAGTAACTGTATTAACACTTCTCTAGAACATATATATTTTGATGTCAATGTTTTTTTTTTTTTTTTTTTATCCCAACTGAACTGCTCTTTTCAGAAAAAGACATTTCCGTCTTTTAATGGTTATTGCTGCTGCTTTTCAAAAAACGTCAGACATCTTCTTTCATTAGATTCTCTAAATTTACTCTTGTATTGTTCTCTTCAAATGAGCACCAAGCTCAATGTAGCTGTTTCATTAGGTTTTTTTTTGCTTGGGCTGATTTTAAGATGGTTTATAGTTGAGTTAATCGTTGCTAAAAAGGAGGAAGGAGAATTTTTCATGTTATGGAAGACTAATACGTCATTTATAGGTGATTATTGACAAGAGACATGTATACCAGTGGAGGCTCGTCCACTACAGCCAGTGCAGCCGGGCTGCATCTAAATTTATTAGTATCTAAATTTAATTAATCAAATTTAAATAATTAATTAATCTAAATTTATACTAAAGTTACATATTTTACAATTTTCTAAAATGTAAATTCAATTTCTACGGTAAGGGTAAAGAAAATCCGATAATCAGCAAACTTCTTGCCTCAAAACTCAATTCACGAGGGTAAAACACGTTTCCAATCAAAGTGACGTTCATCCAAATGTTCCATGTGTTCCTGAAACGCATTTCGGCTGCAACGTTGCCTTGGTAACCAATTCAATACAATAGAATCTTCCCTCCAAGCAATGTGTAGCGAGGCAGCCAGATCAGCGATTTTCTGACTTTGCCTGGATTGCGAATTTCTGATTTTAAATTATCTCTAGATGGAATTTTTGCAAGGTAATGGTATCATCTGAAGGCTAGAGAGTAATTCTATTAGTTTGAAGCACTATTTTTTTCTGAAAATAAATTTGATTATTTTAAACACATTTTCTTAAAAAAATCGTGTCTTTGGCTCGTGAAACTTCATTTAAACAGTTAATTGAAGTTTGATATAATCTTTTTAAAAAATTATTTGAGAATTCAAATCTGCATTAACTATTCAATGTTTTGAACCTCAGTCAAATTGAATGAAAAAGTAAATGAATTTTGCTAGATTGCTAGATTTTGAATGTAAACATTTTTCGAAAAAATGCGAATTTTTTCTACTTTCAATGTTAAAAAAAATCTATGAAAAAAACCTATATATTCTAGAAACTAGATCGAAGTTCATAACATTAAGAATGATATTGCGAACAATTTCCAACCATATTTTCTTTTCTTGGCCCCATAAACCTCGAGTATTCACTGTTCAAAAATATTCTAATTATAATGAGTTAAATGTTCATTAGTTAATTTTTAAATAATTAAATTTTTTCATACAAACATCATTACTAATTATGCTTTTTTAAGTGCAAAAAAATTTGATTTTGAAAATGATAGTTTAAAATAAAAAATTCAAGTGTGATTGTACATGATTGTGGAAAGTGTGTGGATGAGTGGGGGAGTGGTGTTGTTGGGAAGTCGCATGTTTCCGGCGGCACTAACATTTTCGACCTCGGGCCGCCACTGTTGTATACTCCTTTGTCTCCAGCAAACAAGCATCGAGTCTGCAATCCTTTAAAAAATTTCCAAGCTCCTTGTCACTATTGAAAATTTTTTATGGCTGAAATGAATTATTTAGGATGGCTAATTAGTAATAGTAATATGAAAATTTCACATCTTGCCTTCAGATAAAGTTAACGAATTAAAACTTGACGTGAAGCTTTTCTAGCTAATTTTGTTGAAAACTCGATAATTTAACAACATTTATACTAATAAAACACCTACTCAAAATTGTCATAGTATTTGTTTTTTAAATGTTGCCAAATTATAAATGCATAGATTTTCAGTATTTGACTTGCCACAATAGAAACATGTATAAAAGCTGCTTTAAGTTGTCGCCAGAATCACAATCCTACTTTTATTTAAAGTGAACACCTTACAATATATGATATTTTTAAAGGATGAACAATGAACAGGAATCTTAATTAAAAACTTGATTTTTTTTCTAGGCTTCTTTAGTTCTAACTGCCATTACAAACTTATTAGCTTGTATAAATATTACCTAGAAAGTTTAAGATGTTAGTTGTACCAAAAAGTTAATATCATTTATTCAATACAAAATCTTTTCAATATGAAGTAGAGTCCTTTTACACCATAAACTGAAATGTAAAGCCTTTAACATGCAGATGCAAGGGATATTATACCATTTAGTAAAGGTTGGTCAACTTTGCAGCTATAAATACGGAGATAACATTAGTTTACAGGAAACCTCTCAATGAAACAAGATTCGACTAAGGACATACGATTCTCTAATTTTAAAAAGAATGGCCGATTTCCGGCAACATTTCTTATAACTTGATAATTGGCGAGAAACAGTTTCCTTTTGTGCGCCATAACTCTCTTCTCGCTTAGTTGGTTGCCAGTGCTCTTTAATAGGTGAGAAAATTAAGTTATTGTCTCATCTACAGTTCACTCAACATTTGCGAGACGATATTGTTTCTGGATCCCATTCATGGGATGTTATATGCCTTGGTGCTTCCTTTGTCCAATTCCTTTGTTGTAAACAAGACGAAGAACAATGAGAGCTTACTCGAGTTTGTCAGAAGTTATGTGGCTACAGTCTGTACTTTCTTTGGAAAGAAGGAAGGTTTACAACTTGCGAAGAGAAATAAATATTTTTATTGTGTGTGTCACTTGGCCTTGCTAACTTTTCGGATAGAACGAGTATTGGGTGGAATGAAAAGAAGATTAACTGGTGCTTTATTTTTAGCCAAGGCTGAAAATAAAGCAATAATAAAAAGTAAAAATGTGATTTTCAAACCAGGGTAACAGAAGAAGATTCGAATAAAAGTAACGATTCTTAAAGATTTTTACAAAATACAATTGAGATATTCAGAAATTTTAAATATGTTGTTTCTTTTTTCTTTTCTAGTTAATTCTAATAATTAAATTATACCAATATATAATGTTTTTAAAATATATTCACATATACTTCTTTTAATAATAATTTATTAAATAATGTTGTGATAGGTACAACTAAATACATTACGCCGAGTGATAATAAAACACATTGTACGTCCCAGAAAGGTTGTTATGGGAATTAATTACTTTAAATACTAGAAAGTCAAGATAATATTATAGCTAAAATATAAATGCAAACTGTATAAAATACTCGAAATAAGATAAGAAGCCACACAAAAATAATATGATTTTATTGGGTCATTTATTATAGAACTTGAAAGAGTAGGAGAAAATGAATAATGAAAAAGACGTTACTGAAGTCATATTACATTTATGTGAAACACTTAACAATCTATCTTTAAAAATGAGAGAATTTGAACGATTTTAAAATTGATTGATCCCTTCTTTATTAAGAAAAGTTGAATTCTCAATTTTCGAATAGGAATGTTATATAATCTGATGATACAATCTGCTTTATAAATAAATTCATAATTTTTGTTTAAAAATTAAAATTTGATAGAGCAAAAAATTCATAGCTCAACTGAAGTAGTGCAAGTCGTGTTTTTCAATGCTCTTTATTTCGTTTAATTTAAAAATTTGACGACGTTAACCTTTCTGAATTAATGTGATTTAATCTCAAGCGCAATTTTGTACTTCACTTTTTTTTTAACTGCATTAATGCTCAATTTTATTATGAGATTTCAAATTTATATCTCCCATATGCAAAAACTAAAATTTTTAAACTATAACTTATTTATTTTTTCATCAAAATATAGAGGGGCCATGATTAATTTGCACTTGTTTAGAACCTGTTCTTAGAATTTGGTATGCAAATTATTGAGACTTCGAAGAAGAAAATGTAAATGACCGTTAAATTTTTCCCCCATGAATCGGAAATTTTACTTATTAAAAGGAGTAGGCATGGAAATTAATTGAATGGTTCATTGCAGAAACCTCATATCTGCAAAATTTCTAATCTTGATGTAATTAAAGAAACTTTTTTACACTTTTAAAAATTATTTAATAAAAAAGAAGAAAAATTGAATATAGAAGTCGATTTATGAATTTATTGGTGATGAGGTTAGTTCAATTTCTAATTCTTGATGGGTGAGAGGTACACATTTTTTTTTAATTACCTCAAAATTAGGTGTTTGGCAGTTATGGGGTTTCTGCATTAAAAGTTAATTATTTAATTTATTAAAAATTATCATTTTAAAAGTTAAGCCTGATTTGGAAAATTGTTATTGAAGTTTTAGTACAAAAAGAAAGCTATCAAATAAAGAAAATAAATATAAATAAGAACAAATGTCATCTAAGGTAATATGAACAGAAGATAAATATGAACAGATGTAATCTAAAGCGTTATTTGCTAAAATTTGAAATATTTTTAATTTGTATTAATTTATTTTGTATTGATTAGTTCCCTGTCATTTCAATAGTGCGTACACAAAATTTTATTAACTTCTGTTTGGTTTTGAGCAACCCAGTCTATTCTAAACACTGTCGTTTTTTTTTAATGTTGTTGATAATAATGACACATTTAAAAAGAAAAATATTATCACCCGAAGATTAAATCATCCACTTCATACCTCATGTTTGAAAATAAACGAACCAAATAACCGTTATAAATAATCAAATACTAACATTTCCTTACAATCAACGAATCAAAATTCTAGATTAGAAAAAAAGCCGAAGACATGCTGTTATTCTCTGGAGATAGCATCTACGCAACGGCCAATCAGATAGCGACGTTTGAAAAGAGCCGCTCTGTTTGCAATGGAGCTTCTGATTTCGGAAAGAAACTGAAAAGCTTTCATCTTAACTTTATAAAAAAAAAATGTAAGTGAAGGGGATAAATGTTACGAGGTGGGGGTGGGAGAGAACTTGAATGGAAACGGCGGCGTCTCTTTGAAAACAGACGCCTTGAGATAAAGAGATGAAAGATACCGCCAAAAAGATGACAAGACACGAATTGAGCTAAAAGTCAAAGATAAACGGAACATAACGTACATGATACACAAATGATAAACTAACCGCTTTGTTAAACAAAATTAATGAAATCACTTGGAAACATTAACTGACATATTCAAAACTCAATTGATGAAATGCCACCCATGAAGTAAATATAATAAGACTCTTTTGTAATCATAAAGACAATTGATTCCCTTTTGTTTGTAAATAATTTGATTCGAGTTAATCAAACTCTATTTGCAAATGCTCTAGGGTTTTTATACGGAGTAATGCCATAAGAACTCAATAGTTTTGCGACAGTTTCATAAAAGACATTTCCAGAATAAAGCAAACCATAAAGGTCGAGAGGAACAATTTTTGTGGAAATATTACGAGCGAATTTATTAAGTTAGAAAAACTTTTATTGCTTGAAAGTTAATCATTAATCATTCCATTTATTCGATCAACACACAAATGAGATGTCAAACAAATTAAATTTTGAGAAGAAACGCATAACTAGGAAAAGCTATGTAATATAGATACATACCATAGCAATATACATCAATAATAATGGCTTGATGTAATTTTATTAAAAAAGAACAAATAAGAAATTTTCAAATGTTCCAAGCAATTTCTTAAGTTAATGACGTAAATGAAATAAATTGGCTTTATATAATTTTATATAAATTTAAAATACTCAACTCAGTATCAACACCTTCAGCAAAGAGACAACTTCGATGCCGATTCGTCAGGCAAACAGTTTTGCGAAGAAATCAATGAATAAAGCCTATGTGATAGAAATTTTTAAATAATTTAGATAGGTAAGTTAATGAAATTTGGAAACAAGGACAACGCCACTGGAGTCGGATGTGTTAGAAGAGATGGGATTCAAATTATATTTCGTAGGTGGTGATAGGATCTACTAGGAAAGAAGTGCAATGCAACACCAACTAAGCCAGCATGTTCATGTTAATATAAACCTTATTTTCGATTGAAATATTAAAACAATCTAAATCTATATCTTTGATTCCAAGCTACTAAGATGAACCAAAATAATTTTCCTCGAAACTGTCTATAATCCTTTCAACTATCAACGATCAATTATCTACAATCATCTAATTTTTTCATTTTTTTCTCCCTGTGAGTTTCGGAATTAAGGAATAGTACTAACAAGTAATTAGATTATTTATCTTTTTAAAAAATCAAACAAACTACACTCGTTATAAATTTTTAAATCTGCTCGTCGTTAATGTTCATCTGAAACCCAACGAAATGCGAAATTTTTGTAATACTTAAAAAAAAAAAAAAAAAAGCACATTTTTCTTTGTCTGTGTTTGGGTATGTATGAACCAGACGAGTGCCAAATGTAATTCAAATCATTCTCATTTAAATATGTCATGCATTATTCAACTTCGTCAGCTCTACCATACATGAAATTCTTAATAAAATACATAAAAATATCTTTAAGAAAGATTTACTATTCATAGCCAAATGATAATTTACAACTAAAATTTCTACCATACATTTCAATTTAAACTTGAATGGTTATATCTGTAAAATTCTAACACTTGTGCGCAATCTCAGTTTTATTTCATTTTACTTTTTTAATTTTCACTTTTAATACGTTGTTTACCACGTTCATTATGAAAAATATTTTTTTCAATGATTGCAGAATGATTGCCATTGATATACAATCTTATAACTATTTTTGTCGAGTTAAGTGGTAAGTTTTGCCAAGCAAGAAAACTAATGTTTCATTTGTTTCTAAAATGAACTGTAAGTCCAATTAATTTTTTTTTAATCTAAAATTTGCCATTAAATGATTTTTTTATTTTCATTCATTTAAATACTTTATTTTATCTAAACTGACTTATTCAGAATAAAAGGAGTTCCCTTTCAGCATCATATTAATTTAATTCCACCGTTCTTTTATTTAGTTCCTGTGCTTCCATTCTTTTTTTGTCAAATTTTTTCTTCCACTTCCTAGAAACAAATCATATGGTAACATAGCAACTGACTTGCCGACAAAAAAACAAGAAAATCACCTCATTACTGTTTATAACTGACTTGGAATACAAAATAGGACACACATGCATTATGGAATGCGCTTAACATTTCATTTTGCAAAAAAGAATCAGAGTAGGGTTTTGTTCTTCCGTCTTTATTCATGCTGTAGATAATTTTGATCTTGTTGATGCAGTCGTTACTCAATAAAAACTTGACAGCCTTTTTTTTTTTTTATTATTATTTTTTTTTTATTTAAGGAATACTTCAAATAAAGTTATATATTTTTACCAGAATAAATGATATCTAAAAACAAAATTCAACAGCTTTTTCAGTTGTGTCATATCAACTGAATAAATCCAAATGAAATTCCAAATTTCCTTACCATGGTTTCATTGTTTAGATTTCATTTACTGGCATACATGTCATGAACCATAAAGAACCTTATCGATAAAACCAATCCAACAAACACTGATTTAAGGAGACCACGTCAAAGTTTATAGATAGACAGGTAGATATTTAGAGAGTCTTAATTTCATTGATTATTGCTTGCTGGAAGAGTGGTTTTTTTTTTCATTTTATAACTTTGATTCCAGGGGGAAATGACAGGCATTTCACAAAGACTAAACAAACTTGATTCAACTATAAAAACTAAAAACGATGACTTACAAAACTGTCTACATCCTCCAATTCTATTGTCGATTCCATAAAATAAAATGTTGATGACAAATATATGGTTTTGTAGTCGTTGACATCACGGAAGGAGACAATTCAATACAAAAATTAAATTAGTATGGATAGAGAGGTAGTCCTTCTAAAATATGTTTGGTGGTTTTTGCTTCTTTACTTAATAGGAAGCTTTTATGTCCATGTAGAACATTGGCATCAAAAAAGGGGAAGACAAGTGAACTTTTTTATATATTGCAAAAGCTACACATTAAAAATTATTGTAATTGTTTTCTACTACAGTAATAATATTAGGTACAGAATTTCATACTATATTGTCATACCACATTCTGTTTGGGATGTTAAAACATAACAGAACATGGTAAGGAAAGACTAACAACAGCTTTTGATACCTACGGATCTTTCTTCCATAACCATCCTAAATCTTTTTTTCCTGTCTTCATCCCCATTCCCAATCCCAGGGGAAAATTCCTCCCTTTTTATCCACTCCCAAGTTGAGTCTTTTATTCTGCCTCCCCTCCCTCCCTGGCCAAGATACAAGACAGTCAATCTCCTCCCCATGTTGTCATCATCATCATCATCATTATTATTATCAGGCATTTAATTCTGTGTTGTGAGGAATCGAGTTGATTTGTAAGAAATGGTAGGAGTTGCTCTCCAATTTTAAGGGTTAAAAAGATAAAATAGCTACCCTTTAACTGTTCTTTCCCTTCCCATTGAGCAAATACGTCATAAGCGTGACGTTTCAACGGAGAGAAATCATTGATCAACAATTCAGTCGCCTGACCCATGGAAAAAGTATGAACATACACTAGACCGAAATTCAATTTTTTCTCGATATCATTATTGGCCGAAATCAAGTGAGTCGAAACGTGATTTGGTTTGTTACATTTGACTTAAAACTATGCACAACGCTACAATTGTTGGCACAGCATCACCCTCTCATCAAAGCTGAATAATTCGAAGATTTTAATGACACCTAACTCTAATCTTGTTTCATTTTCTATATAGGAATGCTAATGCCAACAGTTCTGTGCTCTAGTATAGTTTCACATCAAATGCAGTAACCCCAAATCGAATTCCGACAACGTGGCTTTGGTCTTTGTTGCGTTGATGATAATTGAACGAAATGAACTCTCTTCGCATTGATTCATGTTTTTTAGCTTAAACTCGTGATCAAACAAATTTGACATAGGACTTGCCTTTCAAGCTCTGTCAGGGAACTCGACTGCTTCTTCATTCAGATCCTGTCCTCAACGGCGAATCGAAAGCGCAATGTAACTCTTAGATCCCCATTAAATATATTAATTTTATTTATATTTTGCTAGTGCATTTTTAACACAGAATTACAAAAGATAAAGATTCAATGGCAAACCAAGTTTAGAATACCATTTCTGTTTATCCATCACATTTTTTTCAAAAAGTAAAGTTGCAAAATATAAGCAAAATTAACATATTCATTGATGTTTGCAGTTTACTGCGTGTATGGCAACGCAGTCTTTAAACACCAATTTCACAATGATACATAATGGTGTTGTGAAAAGATCAAGAGGCTGTTATAACCTCATCCAACGTAAAGCTTGATGAGTGTATATTAGATTTTCACCCAAACAAAACCAAAATTTTTGACAATTCCTTTTTAAAAAGTTTCCTTAAAAACATGTGGCTACCTTTTATTCTTGGAGGCTGTAGAATTGGCTGGCTTTAATGCAAGTTTTTGCCACTGCATCACTTATTCATCTAATCCAATTAGTAATCGTAAAGTCGCTTTCATAAATGTCCGTCTGTTGATATACTATATCAACAAAAAAATACGAATGAAAATTATGAGCCCAACTTCTATTTTTCGTCGTAACCTTAACATCACTCCCCCAAACCTTCCCCAGTCGGCAGTCGATGGAAAGCTGGTGGGGATGGAATTAGATTAAATTGTGTGACATAAAGAATGACGAAGATGTGGAGCGAGTGACAGTTATTTGAATTACAGATTTAGAGGGGAGGGTATTTCTTGGTGATATGAGTAACAAAGTTGAATACGTCCTTACAGTCTTTTGAAACTGCACATGGCATAATCTGGGTTGATATCAGAAAATCCAAGTTGTATTAGTTTATACAAGGAGGCCTTACTTAAACTTAAACTCTTTAGAGTAGTGTAAAACATGTACTAATGAAGTTATCGTCATGAAATTTAGTGCAGGTGCTGTAGTTAGACCATGCGAAAATGACAACCGAAAAAGAAAAGTTCATACTTTAGCCACCAGATATAGTGTGAGACTTCAAGGACTTATAGTGAAGTTAAATTTAGATACTGTGCCATTTGGCAAGACATTTTATACCACAAAGAAGAAATCGAAAAAGTTTGGAATTATTTGTTTAATAATTGTTAAGAATGAAACATTGAAAGCCCTTTTTGTGAATAACAGAACTCTTTTTATTATTATTATTATTTAAAGGTTTGCATTTTTATTTATTTTTATTAGGTAATTTCCACATGATTTCAGTTAGTGCTGACATAAAATTTTATAATCTGCTGAATTTTACAAGCTCCAGACTATTCAAGGGTTACATTATTCCACCTTTTACTTTTCTTAATAAATAGATAGTAAATATTGAGAAGAACTGATTAAATATATCTTGACAATAACTGTATTGATAAATTTAAAAAACTTAATATCAACACTGTAATCATTTCTAAAATTTAAACAAAAGAAGCAAAAAAAAAATTTGCAGTGCATAATACAAAATGACATTTCTGTGTATGTGCTTACTGGTGCGCAACATTAAAACTCGAAGAAATACATTACAATGTGTCTTTTCCAATCACATTACAATACTTTTATTCACAAAATAAATAAATATCTTTATTCCAAAACAGTAATTTTCCATGGAAGTTTCAACTTTTCAAAAACTCTGAAACAGTTCATACAATCAAAATAGTTAAATATTTATAGATAAACATTTTGAATTAGCAATCAAATCAGTCCCTATGGCGCGTAGTATTTATTTACACTCATGTCCATAAATTAAGTATAATTAAGTTTTTCCCTAATAACTTCTCAGTGGAGTAGCATAGACACTTGAAATTTACTTCAAAGACACATCTTTATACAATAAAACGATAATTAAAATAACTCAGTCGCAGAAGGAAATGCAAAGTGTACAGCGGGGCATATGCAAAAGAATGGAGTACCATTAGTGTTCAGTTGTACATATGCATTTACATTAAAAATCACTCAACAGATGGAGTTGACTTTTAGTGTGAGATATGATCTTCCCTGTCATCAATATTTACTTGGAACAGTATTCTCATACTTAACATGAGTTACTTGATGAATTCTAGCGCCTAAATTGCTCGTCCCTCCTTTTGAAATGTTTGCAAGTGAGGGAAAGTTCCCAATGCATTAAATCTTTACACAATGAATATCGTAGAAGCGTCCCACACATGTTTGATGAAATTTGGAGTTGAGGAGAGATCTGGCTTACTTATAGGGGCGATACTCATATTTTTAATCCTTTATCCAAAGCAAAAGTGGAATAAAATAAACCATAACTATCAATAAACGCGATTTTGAAACTGATATTTCACAATTAAAGAAGTGTCTAAATCAAGTTAACGTAATTACAATAAAAAAGTGGAATTTAAATATTTTTTGTGCTCTTGGGGAGCTTATTAAACAAATTCAACAAATTGAATATAAAGACCAAAACTCTTTTCCCACCAAATCATTATCTTGAACTGGCATTTACCATGAAATATCAAGTTGCCACCTTTCTACAGATCCTCTGATGTCCAATATTACTCATGAGACTGACAAAATTATTTTCAGTAAATAGTATCTGATGTTAAAAAGATTTGGTCTTTGGGGGCAGTATGTTGACTTGGTTACATAAGCTCCCCAAGAGATCTAAAGATAATTAAGTTCCACTTTTTCCCTGTAATTATGTTAACTTGATCTCGACAAGTTTTTAATGGTGATATATCGGTTTCTAAACCGTATTTATTGATACTTATGGCAAATTTTATTCCACTTTTGCCTTGGATAAGCGATTAAAAAATATGAATATCGCCCCTATAAGTACGCCATGTCACTCCTCTAATCCAAATTTCTTCAAGCATGTGTGGGATGCTTCTACGATATGAATTGTGTTAAGACTTGATGTATTAGGAACTTTGCCTCACTTACAAACAGTTCAAAAGGTGGGGCCAGCAATTTAGCCACTACAATTCATCAAGTAACTCATGTTAAGAATGAGAATACAGTGCTAAGTAAACACTGATGACAGGGGATCATATCTCACAGTAGAAGTCCACTCCATGAGTTGAGCGATTTTTAATGTAAATGCATCTGTACAACTGCACACTAATGGTACTCCATTCTTTTGGATATGACCTCGCTGTACACTTTGCATTTCAATTTGCGACTGAGTTATTTTAATTATCATTATGTTGCATAAAAATGTCTCTTTGAAGTGAATTTCAAGTGTCTATGCTGCTCCACTGAGAAGTTATTAGGGAAAAACTGAATTATCCTTAATTTATGGACATGAGTGTAGATTTTACAATTTTGGCTACTGTAAGCAATAAATATCCGCTGTGTTTTTCAAAAATCTTTGTTATCAAGTATTCTATTGAAGTCATTAAGTCAAAGAAGGAAAAACTATTACAAATTTTGGTATTCGATTTCTGAAATTCATGCATAATGTCGAAAAAAGTAATAATAATTTTTAATTATTTTGGTTTTCTAAAGTTTATTTGGCTGGAATAATGCGAGATGATGACGCACATTAATTTACGATTAGGGTTTTTCCAATAGAATCGGACATTAGGGATTTCTTGGAGAAAAATAACGAATAGGTTTACGATTTACCAGCAGAAATTGTCTGTCCTTAATTAGACGTTGGTCCTTTGGGCTCAACCAAATAAATGATATCCTGGCAAACCAGGACCATGTCCATTTATCTACTCTCTTAAATTCATCTTATACACTTTATTAATTTAAATTTTTTTTATGATGTTCTAAAATCTGTAGTGACTTCTTAAATTTTGAAGACTTTTATAGCCTGTCATCGAGAGTATAAATGCAGTGGGAAACAAATACTTTGTTAATGTTTAGTTTATTTATCAGTCAAATGATTAAAACACATGGTAGCAAACTTCCTTTGTCGAGTATTACATTACATGTGACACGAGTAGTGACGTCATGAAAATGATTTCTATTTATTTACGAGACAATAGATTGCTGTTTAAAATTTAAAAAAATACACACAAGACACTTAAAATTGTATCAACAAACACTTTTTTATTTTTTTATTCTTCCCAAGTTCATTTCCATAGTAATTTATTGCTTCTCTTAAACCTGCAAAATTTCCTAAAAAGTAAGACAAATTATCTTTTTAATCTTATTCCTAAAAGTATTGAATTTGTACAGCACTATTTAAGATTTATATAATTTATAAATGCATATTTTACGATTGTTTGATAATGCAATGTCAAAGATGCGTTAGCGATAAGCGCTTTTCTAAATTTCACGTATTCTTCATTTATACAAGACATACCTATATATAATAAGAAAATTTATTATTTTTAAAGTTTTTAGAATAAAAACAATTTGTTCATTTAATAAAAAAATAATGGAACAAGAACTTGTACATAATCATTTTGATTAAGATTTATCCAAAATGGAACATGCACAAGTTGTCCGATCTTGGCGACTTTTGAAAAAAATCTCCAAATTGAAAATGACTTCAAAAAGCTGTGTCGCCAAATCCAAAATGGCATCAAGACACGTCGTTTTGCCAAATCCAAATTGTCACTAGGGTTATCGGAAAACCTGGGCGACGGGTTGCCACATTAGGTCCCAAATCACCAACTTTCAAAAAGTCGCCTAGGGGGTACAGTAAATCTTAACCACAGTAAAAGTAACCACAATTTTGGAACAGCTGTTGTATAGGAACCCATTGGCGACTTTTCCCGGTTTGAGCTGGTCGAATTGAAGCTATTTTACACTTCTGCCTAACCCTGGATTTCAATCTGGCAACCCTTGCAGTCTTGGCGGCTATAATTTTTTATGGAACTTTGCACTTGTAGGATTTATTTCTCTTCTGGCTGCCCTATTCCATCCTGCTTGGCGCTTGTAGTCCCTAAGCAAAATGTCGCCAATGAGGTCCTATACTATAGCTGTACCACAATTTTTAGTAATGTACCGAATTTGAGAACATTTCCGCCAATAATTAGGAAGTTGTAGTTTGTGTTTAATGCATTGATTATAAAAATCTCGTGTAAATGTAGTCGTAACTACTTGGTGTAAATAAATCATCTTCATATAAATCTATGATAAATTTCAAATTTTCACATACATGTTGACAGTTTCGTGACAAATGTGGGAATGCAAACTTTTAAATTAAGACAACAAATGTCACTAGAATTTCCAAATGTAGGTAGAGTACTTTTGGAAATTCTAGTACATTTTTTTGCTTCAGCTAATCACCGTATAAATCTAGTTGCGAAACAAATCACATAGTCATAGTTTAATGATGTAAAAACGGAAGTGGCTTTGTATTATTAACCCTAAAACTAAATCAATATGATTTTTATTGGATTTTGAGATGGAATAAAATCATCCTTGACAAAAAAAAAAAAATTGTAATGATATAATTACGGATGTTCACAACAACTCTTTCTTTCTGTGCAATCTCGTTTATTTCCAAGAATTAGTCTATAGCCAGCCTTGACTGACTTTGTAGTCTAAATCAGTTCTTAAATTAGCAGTGTCTCATTTACAATCAAGGACCAGTAATGATGGTTAAGATGCACGGTGTCTGATTGTGACTCTTTTAAAAAAAATCGCCAAAATTGAAAATGACGTCAAAAAGCTATGTCGCCAAATCCAAAAAGGCGTCAAAACGCTGTATTGCCAAATCCAAACGGTTACTAGGGTTGCCCCAAAACCAAGTCAACCGGACATTTGGCACTAAATCGCCCACTTTCCACCCCAATCCATCCGACACCATACAGTAAATCTGAACCGATCATAAATTGTGACCATTACTCTCATGGGTGCCCCCAGGAATATTTGCAAGGGGGTGTAAGACTAGATTTTTATCAAAATCATTAATTTTTTTAGAAATATTAACCCACAAAAAAGCACTTTTGAAAAGTAGAAGAACCGCCAACCTCAAAAACACAAAAAACTTTCTTACAATAAAAAAATCATAAACATGATGAAAATTTTCAGCCACAAACACAGTGATATAAAAAATGGCCAACCTCTGATTACAACTCTCGGTTGTGACTCGCTTACGAATGTATGCTTACTTAGTTTATTTTTAAAATTTAAGTTCCGCTCCCATAAAAATTTACGCTGCTTGAGGTTGGCGCCCGTCATAGGATTATTAACAATGCTTGCGTTTAAACTAATTTATGAATGTTTGCACGAATATTCGAGTTTATGATTTCATTTGGATGGGTAGAAAATAGAAAGTGGTGTAAATATTCATGTTCGTGTAATTTTCAAAATAGTATAGAGAAACTATACTCAAACGCTTGCATTTCAATCGTTATTAAGAATTTTTTAAGTAGGAAACTAAAGTGTTTCCCGTAAGCTTTTGTTTGGTTGATACATACATTTTGGAAAGTTTTTATTGTGGGGGGGGGGGGGTTAAAGGTAGTAATTAAGACGGGCGCCAACCTCAAGCAGAGTAAATTTTTATGGGAGCGGAACTTAAATTTTAAAAATAAACTAAGTAAGAATACATTCGTAAGCGAGTCACAACCGAGAGTTGTAATCAGAGGTTGGCCATTTTTTATACCACTGTGTTTGTGGCTGAAAATTTTTATCATGTTTATGATTTTTTTACTGTAAGAAAGTTTTTTGTGTTTTTGAGGTTGGCGGTTCTTCTACTTTTCAAAAGTGCTTTTTTGTGAGATATCAGAACTTTTTTTAAACACTGGTGACTTCTATTTTTTGAATTTGTCCGTTTCATCGTTTTTCTATTTATCATCTGTGGTACACCTGGTACCAGGAATATTCATAATTCTTCAAACTGAGTTCGACGATACCTTACATGCAATAATTATCTTTAAAATTCATATACTGGAAGTGGTACCAATAGCATACCTGGTACTTTAAACATTCATAATCCGTCAAAACAGAAGTCATACATGCCACATTTATCTTGGAAATTGATTAACCGAAAATGGTACAACCTATGCTATACCTGATACCTTAAACATTCATAGTTTTTCAAGACAAGTCCAACGATACCCAACATGTCATATTTATCTTCAAAATTGATAAACCAGAAGTAGTACCACCTATGGTACACCTGGTACCATGAATATTCATAATTCTTCAAGTTGAGTTCAATGATATCTTACATGTCAAAATTTACTTGAAAATTGACAAATTGGTTGAATGCGGACGGCAGTAACCATCAAAATCTACCACGAACGAGTACTAGAAATTTGTGTATGGCAACTCAACTCCCAAAACTTAAAGAAATACGTTATCATTGACAAAGAGCCTGTCTACCAAGTTTCAGCTCGATTGGTTAGTTTGTACGCACAACGACCTATTTTAGTGCATAATAACGACTAATCAGTCCGGGACCCACAGCTTAACGTGGATTCCGAATCACAACGAACATCCACACCTAACCCAGGAATCAAATCTATTTAACATACAAGGCCAGAGCGTTCATCCCATTGAAAGTTTATTCTAATAAATTGTTACAAATAAATATTACAAGTTTTTTACAGTCTAAATATTGCAGTATGAATTATTTTTATTATACCAAGCATTATTTTGGTTCACATAATAACCCATTGATATGTGACAAAATTTAAAATATTTTCTTAACAACAATTTTAAAATTCACTATGAAATTACAATTTTGATGATATATGATTCTACGATTACATTTTTCAACTGAAAGTAAACGAATGACATTTTTGCAAATTCCATTAGCCAATCGCAATGGGTGGTTCATTTAGTCCTCTGTAATGAATTGATTGTGACGTCAGCTCGCATAACCTCCACATTTATACTTTGTATTCAGTCCATAGTATCTTGCAACAAAATGTTATTGTTTTCATTTTTCAATGGAGATTTCCCAAAATTAAAATGTTTTTGAAAGTTAACTCTCTCTAAATTGTCATACAGTTCAAATAACACATGCAACTTAAAGAACAAATATTTCTCTTTAATTCTGTCTCTTCAAAAATTAAATTATTTAAATTTTAAAGATGTTATAAGCCATATAATTATAGTTCAATTCGTTCTGCCTATACTTTAACATTACGATCATTCTCACTTAAGCCTAACATGTCGGAAAAACTAACTTCCAAATGATAGCAAACCTGTTTGGCAACTTTTGGCATATATATCTGAACCTCAATTACAAGCTGATCGCCTTTATCTGTCGCCAAATTATGAAATGAAAAAAAGTGGTTTTAAATTAATTAAAAATAGAAAGAATTATTTAATAAAGTTCAAACCAGCGTAGGATTTTAAGTTGAAACATTCCGCATCCTATAATTCAATCCGTTTGAAGATCTGTAGCTTAGTTAGGGCTGGACGTTTGTCGAAATTTTTACATCAAAATCGGACTAGAACTCGTTTTTTTTATTTCATTTTGGAAATTTCAATATTTTTTTTCTTCGTTGTCTTTAATCCTATGTACTCAAATTTTTTTTCTTTGAAAGATATTACAGAGACGAATCTATGGTATTTTTTGTATAATTATGTGAAGTTTCGTAAGCGCGCTAGAAAATAGTCAATTTCGGCTTTTTCGCTGGAAGTTGTGCAGAGAATAGATACTTACTGTCGTTTCTGCCTTTTTTAAGGTTGGCGGCGAAACGACCGTTTCGTCTGATTAATAATTATGCATTATAAATTGTACTCTTTGAAAATAGTAAAAATTCATGGTATATATATTTGAAGGCGCAACCCTGTTAAAGAGAAAAAAATATAAAATAATAAAAATATTAAAACATATATTTTTAACGATTTTTTTATTTTTTATTTTTTACTATCCAACTATATCTCACTGCATTCAAGAGACGGTGTTTAGAATAGAGGAACTCGAAGATACAAAATTACAGAAGAGTAACCTTTTTTTTATTTCTTCCAAATTTCGGATATAATAATAAAAAAATAAAAAAATGAAACACGTAGGCAGTATTGAAATATATTCATTGAATTCTCAAAATAGATTTCAAGATAGTATATCTGATGACTTAAAAAACAAAACATTTTCCTGGAATTTTGAGAACTACACAGGAAATGATTATACTATAAAAGGAGTAAACGCTTCTACCCATCAGCCTCTAATAATCATAGACAACAAGTGCCAGAAAATCGTCACGCAAGTAGCTATAAAAAACGACATAGGAAAGAAACAAAGGACTAAATTAATAGAAGAAAAAAAATGCTCATTGTAACATAAAACTACAAACGACATATGTGCTTTTTTTTTTTTTATCTTGGAATTTACATCTTTTCCCTCATTTTTTAAAAAATTTCAAGAGCCAGGGGGCTTGCAAGTGCACCTCCTTGCACCCTCCTAGGAGCGCCCATGATTACTCTGCATACTTTCAATTTATATACCAATTTTAACAATGCTGCCACACAATTACATGTGTAATAACTTCCAAAGCAGAGCATTTTTTCATCAATCCAAAACAAATTTTACTCATACGGAATGTGCCTTTACTTTTCTTACTTTCAGATACCATATGAATTCCACTCGTTTTTTATATCAAAATTTTGTAAAACTGTTTTTGCATTGAAATCGTACTAGTAACGTATCAGCATGTCTGTGTGCGTGTCATCTCTATCGTGTAGCGAGAGTGAACTTCTTCAAACTGCTTCAGATCTGTTGGACCGAGGGTGGTTTTGCGATGCTGTCCTGAAGACAGAGGATGGTGGCGTTTTTAAGATTCACAGGTATGGAAAGGAAGTGAAAAAAATATATTATTCATCAATTATATATATGAGTGCGGTTCACTACAGAGCTGTGGTGTTATGTACAAAAAAATTTTGATGCAATCTCATTTATTACAGGAATAATAGTTTTAAGAGCCACCTACACTAATAGATAATTCATTTAGTAATTAGATTTTATTAGTGTAATAGATATGTTACATATACTCATATTTTATACATAATTTGGTACCTACTTAAAAGGGATGAAATTTGATCGAGAAAAATTTCATTGTTAGCACCTTAGTAACCTAATAATTGTAATATCTATTATGTACCATCTTTAATGGAAACAAAAACTTTCATGCGCAAAAAACCTAAAAAACTAGGGGTGTGGAAAATAGCACAACTTTCAATTACACTGTATAATATTGGTCTTTGCAGTAAAATTTGCAATGGTGTTACTTACCATTTTCTTATTTTCGCTCATTTAAATAAAAATAGCCCGTTTGGCCGATATTTTTTGTAACAATTCTTACATGAGAAAAAAAAAAAACGCCAAAATGGCAAAATTGGTGATTTCATTCGATAGACATATTACATTATCCTTGCTAGAGCGTAAAACGCAGAAGGAAAAAAAAAAAAATCGTTGATGGGCGCTGCTCAAGAGCAGAAACTCTGTGCTAAAGACGCTAATTTTTCAACTTTTTACGCTTTTATCACATTTTTATGGGAATTCCGGAGGGGGGATTATTTATAAAACATTCAGAGACATTACCAAAGAGATTTTGATCAAAATCGTTAGAGCCATTTTTTAGCATTACTGAAAAACATGATTTTTTTCAATGGCAGCTACCTTATGCGCATACGCGATTTTCACGAAAACCTTAATGGTAGGTTACTGTGCCCCCAACCTATACACAAAATTTGAGGATAGTAGGTCAATTCGTTGGGGAGTTATGACGACCACTTACACACAGACATTTTTCGTAGGTGACTTTTTTTGAAATCTGAATCTTCCAAAACTTGGAGTAATGCAAAAAAAATCGAAAAAATCTTTTTGGACCGAATGCTATACTTTCACTACCCTATGTTCACATATGGGTAATTAAAAATACCCTATGTACACATATGGGTATTTGAAAGCAATATTCATCCTCAGTAAATGATGGTACATTTGGTTATGTCAAGACAAGACTATTTTTATTTGAAAATCTAAAAATTTTACCTTGCGAATCCATTGGAAAAACTTGTAATTAAAATTAAAAACTAATAACGGAATTTTAAGAGTAACGCAAAAAAAAAAAAAAAAAAAAAAATAATAATAATAATAATAATAATCATTATCAATAATGAATCGAATGAAAGTAATAATTTGTTTCGTCTTTTACCGTATCACTTAAACTTGGAGCAATCCAGATGAAAAAGTTGAAATGTAACCCAACTTAGCAAAAAAAAAATTAAATTCTTACTAATCTGTGGATTTCGTGAACATCATATGTTCAGTATTTACTTAATCATACCCATATCCACTCCTTTGTTTCCATCAGAGTTATCCTAGCCTCATGCAGTCCCTACTTCCGTGCTTTGTTCGCGTACGGGGGTAGCCGTCGCGAGTTCACCTTGCCCGGCGTAAATAGTCGAGTGCTCGGTATGCTCGTGCGGTTCGCCTACTCCGGGTCGACAGAGGTGGACGAAGAAAGCGTCATACATCTGCTACCAACCGCTGACCAGCTATGCATGACAGGGGCTAGACAGGACTGCACCAAATTCCTGCTACAGAGAATGGACCTCGAGAACTGCATAGGATTTAGAGATTTTGCCAGGATGTATTCCTTCCAGGATATCGAGAGAGAGGCAGAGAAGTGAGTAAGATATTATCCAAGTTTATATAATTAGAATTCCTACTAGAAAGATAAAAATGAGTTTATGTCATGACTCATCGAAAATTCAAGAATGCGTTGTTATACCCCTACAAGTTCCAATTAACTAGAACTAGAAGACTTTACAGAGGTAATTCTCTAAAGGAATAATCATCCTTTAGAGAATCACTTCTGTCAACTCTTATGTGCTGAGTCGTCAAGTTGTTATGACCTCATAATTAGTTACATGGTTCAGCCATTTTTGTCTTTAGTTCAGGAAGTAGGGCAATAGTATTTCTTTTACCTTACGCGAAGGAACGTGAAGTTAGTATAAGTGCTCACTCGAGAAGTACCTTTTCTAACTTTTAAGAACTGAATTTACTATAACCTTACGCACGCTTCGGAGGCTCATTGATTCCCACGTCATAGACCTAAGAGATGTAACCACCCAAAACAGATCTCTTGGCTTCATAGGTTCAATTTGGCATAAGCTAGAGTGGTCAGGATTTAGTTCTTTTGACATCTTTCCTACAATGACGCCACTTTTTGTCCTGATGCTACCAGAAGAACAGTACCTCATGAAACTCTTAAAAATGATCGATTCAACAGAAAAAGTCATTTAAATAATTTATCGATAAACTCAACCTAGGTCTGGATTACAAAGAGTTTCTAACTTTATAGTAATCGCTTTTGAGCAATAAAGTCCTTCTATATACAGCTGTGGGCCATATGCTGTAAAGCTATCAGAATGCATTAAAATTCACATATTTCTGTATTCTCAGTCTATGCAAATTCTGTAACACACAGGCATAGCAAAATTAAGACTCAAAATATTGCTTTCGCTTTTTTAACTTTAACTTCTTATCTACCTTCTCAACAAATACCACCAACCTTGTGAATAGTAAAATAAAGATAATAATGATTAGAAAATCAGTGATGTATCCTTATCCTCTTTTGGTGAGTGGTTTAATAAATAGAGAAATTCCAGGAATAAACCTCGAAGAACTGATCTCTCTTCTAAATTAAAGCTAAAATTTCTTGGTTGAATGGCAGACTTGCATTGTACAACATAAATTTTGCAACATCCATGTACGTCTTTTATATTTATGAATTGCATAATCATATGTCTCCCAAAATCTTCTCTATTGAATAATTCAATTCTTGTCTCATACATCAAATTAAGTTATGTAACTACAGTGTATGGCTTTCAACACTCTTCTCATAGCTACCTTCTCAAGAACTTTTGGCAAGTGGTGGAGTCTAGCGATGAGTTTCTTGAAATGAGTCTAGAGGAATTGGTAGCCCTCCTTGGTTCAGAATTCCTGAATGTGCGGGACGAGGAACAGGTGTGGAGTGCAGGACTTAAGTGGATTGACCACAGGCCGCTAGAGAGGAGAACACACACAGCGGAGATCATGAGATGCGTTAGGCTGGGCCTGCTAGACACTACATTCTTCATGGAAAAGGTGAAGCAACATCCGTGAGTAGACACCTTTCTTTTACGGACTTGTCTTTAGTTAAATTTCAAGGCTAAAGTACCTCATTAAGTTAAAGAAGTAATTCATTTCTCGTGTCGTATTACATGAATGGTCATATCGTGTAACATGTGTACCAGCAGATACGTGGACACCAACGACTCATGCCGTCCTATCGTGATCGAGACCTTGAGGTTTCTCTGGGATCTGGAGAGCATTGCCAAGAGGACAGAGGCTGTAGAGACTCCATTCCTGGCCACCCCTCGCATCCCACACTCAATTCTCTTCACCATCGGGGGTTGGAGCGGAGGATCGCCCACAGACCGAGTTGAGACGTACGATACTAAGGCCGACAGATGGATTCAGGTATTGTGTACCTCAAACTATTCACCATACTGTATGACTTCTTATTTTAACTGGATGAATTTTGAACTAGTAGTCTTGCAGTCTTGCAGTCAAACTACATATCGGAATAAGTAAATGTTGCCACTTGGCTCTATTATACTGATATAGTGAATAGAGCGCACTCTATGTGCAACGGTCCTCAGTTCTCTCTTCATACACAGTAGAGTTAAATCATTTCATTCAGTTAAAATAAAGCATAGTTCATTTTTTGAAATTAAAACTATAGATTATTCATATCTTGACTCTTCAGGATTTAATCAGTAGAAGAAAAACTGTTTACTTAAATACACTTAAAATGACCTGATACCTATAAGAAGACATAACGACCGCAATGGGTCTCGCTCAGAAAGGAACCTTATACTACAATAAATTAAAATCATACAGGACAAGTCAAAATGAGTGTCAGGATTTAAAAGCTGTACTGTGCAAAAAGAAATTAATACATTTTCTCAAAAGATACTCACTGAAAAGTGTGTTGATTATACATAAGTTACGAATAGCAGTTAACACGTTATTAAAAAGAGAGATTGGTCAAGAGCAACAAACCTAAATAAAGCACTGTTACCTTGGCCACCAGAATGCCCGGATCTCACATAGTGCTTTTTTTTTTTTTTTTTTTTTTTTTTTTGTGGGGGCTCGTAGAGGATTGCCTCCATTTCCAAAGTTAATGACATTTGAAATTACAAATCGCATCTGCTATCTCTAACCTTAATGTGGAGTTGCTACACAAGGTTTGGCAAGAATTGCAATATTGACTTGATATATGCCGTGTCACAGAAGGAGAGCTCATTCAACATTTGTAAGGACTACATTTAAAATTTGATTATAATATATCCACATGTAAATATCTTTTGAAAAAATGCATTAATTACATTTTGCGTAGTAAATCTTTGAAACCCCGTAGTTCATTTTAACTTATTTAGTATTTTTTCAAGAAACTGATGGTTTGCAATTTTTTTTTTTAAATAAAAGTGTTTTTGTGTAGTACGAATGTAAAACTCTTATGCTCCATTAAAAAAAGTGGACACTCAAAACAATTAATGTAAAAAGTATATTAATGAGAAGATCCTATTGTTGTACCCTGACACTATTCTGAATATAACAAATCACCTACATTTTTTTAATAATTTTGGATTAATTAACTTTCTCGGAGTGAATGTATAGACGTACAAAACATTTCCTTACTAAAGTAATGAGATTTTAAAGTAAAAATATAATAAAAGAATAAAATTTGTTAGATTTCAATGTTCAAAGTCTTGCATAGGCGTTGCAATTAAGGGACTTGCTTCAGACCTCAAGTGTTTTAAATAGGGTCATAGAAGTACTATTATTATAAAGACATGAAGCGTTATGTAAATTTCGCAATGCTGATGTTGTTCCATCATTTCTGAATATATAACGACTCTCACTCTGTTATATTAAATATACAGCAACTAATCTAGTAACAAGAAATCGCATGAAGCAACCTTAATAATGGATCAAGTAAAAGGATCTCATCCAACATGCTATTCTTTCAGCAGGCCAAAGAAGTACTGATAATTATAACTAATTGTAACCTCTAACAAAGTTCTGAAAATATGGTAAAACTAACTTAGTGAAAAAGAAAAAAAGTTCTTAACTAGAGAACAATTAAATTCTTTTCATAGGTGGCCGAGGTAGATCCCGCCGGACCCCGAGCCTACCACAAGCTGGGAGTCATCGGATTTGACATTTACACAATAGGAGGATTCAATGGCAACGAGTACTTCAGAAGTTGCCGCTGTTTCAACGCTGCCACCAAACAGTGGAGAGATGTGGCACCCATGAATTCCAAAAGGTATCTGAACGCAGTTGTGTCTCTAACGTGGTTGTTCAGCAGGTGACTTGAAGATTGTAGTATGCCATGCAAGAGATTGCAATCTGTAGATAACATGAAATGGGTGTGGCAATGCTGCATTAAACATAAGAACATATGTAGAATAAAGATTTTAACGTTTAAAGAAAACAACAAATGATTAATAAATATTGGTAGTTACTTGCATTTCATATGATCTTCAAGGGAATGGTCGGTGACTTATTAAAATCCCCAATAAGCTTTTTCCATCTGTGTAGAATCGTGTTTAAGAGAGAATTCAAATACTGAATTTAAAGCAATACATTATTTGAACTTATAAAAATTTAGTCTTCAATAGCATCGATTGAATTGAAATTATTTTAGATTAGATTATCTTACATTATTATTCCCCAATATTTGCTTATACAAAATTGTGGATATGGATACGTATACTTATAGTCTATGCATTAAGTGTAAATTTTAAAAAGAACTTATTTAGGGTCATGTGAAAGTATATAAATTGCTTGGATTGTAAATTTTGTAATGTTTTTCGTTGCAGATGTTATGTGAGCGTAGCTACCCTGGATGAATTTATTTACGCCATGGGAGGATTTGATGGCAACCATCGGCAAAACACTGTTGAAAGATACGACCATCGCATCAACCAGGTTGGTTTCTTCTTTAAAAGAAGACATTTTGCCTATATTCATAATTGCATGCGAAGTCAATATTCATTACTGCATGAGAAGTCCATATTTATAATTGAATTGTGATGGAGACCCTTAACAAAAATCCACAATTTTGTTTTATTCAAACTGATTATACAACGCTATTTTTTTTTTCGAAAATTCATTAAACAATGTGGTTACCGTGGTAACAATTTGATGAGACATGAATTTGATGAGACATGAATAAAATTTAGATAATATTTTTTCCAGGCGTTTGAAATTTCAGAAAAAAAAAATGACCAAGAAATAAAGCCTTCTGTGTGTACAAATCTCCAAATACTTGAAATCGCCGTTCTCATCTTAATAATAAATTAGGACAAGTTTAGAAGGAGATGAAGAAGATAATTTCCAATACACTATCTTCTTGCTATTAACATGAGACGGAAACAACAACTAAATTAATACAGGCAACAAGTTGAAATTTAAATATTTTATTATAATTAAAATTTAAATATTTATTATAATTAAAATTTAAATATTTTATTATAATTGAAATATAAATATTTTAGAATTATGTTTTTAACTGGTAAATGCGGTTGGAATTCAAATTTACAAAAACTATTTTTTTAAATTACTGCCAGAAGAGAAGTCACAGTCATATTTGTATCGAGTCATTTGATGTTTATGATATTAATATTCTATAAATATTTTTGAAGAAGATAAAAATTTGGTTAAAATTTCTTTTTTAAACACATTTCGTGGAAATCGGTTCAAAAAGTTTAGGTGTTCTTATCTAGACCATTACATTTTAAAATCATTATAAATCGATTAATTTTAAAGAAACAGTGAGCACTTATTTCATAACATGATTTGACCGTAGGAGCATTTTCTTTTTAGCTTTTTTCTCCAAAGGCTTCATAAAACTAAAAATTTTTAACTTTTAAAATGAATAACCAAAGCAAATAACACTACCTTTCTATGACTTCTTTCGTCGTTTTGTGCATTTTATCAATCTTTACACTCATGCCCTATCTCTATAGCAAAAGAATATCCTGTTTTGGAGACAAATGTTATCCTATATTTTAGCATTAGATAATTCATTATATTTAAGGAAAGATTGTGTTTTAGTGGACTGTGATCACACCCATGCACGCCCAGCGCAGTGACGCGGGTGCCGCTACTCTCAACGGCCTGGTGTACATCATCGGTGGATTCAACGGCACCGAGTGTCTCTCATCGTGTGAGTTCTACAACCCGAAAACAGAGCAGTGGACCACCATAACACCCATGAGTCAGAGGAGGTCAGGAGTGTCTGTCATCAGGTAGGACGAGAAGCAATCAAATAAATATAGTTCAGGTTATTTGTTAAGACCACAAAAATATCGAAAAATATACATAAGTGTAAATTTACAAAGTGAAGTTCAGGTGCAAGATAGTGGCAAAATTCTTATTTCCCTTACCAGCCCGTCGGCGAAACGTGCTTCTACCACCGTGTGTATACCACATAGTAACTCTGTTGATTGGAAATCGTAGGGTCATAGAAAATTTAATATCTGATAATATTTGAATTTTTCAAAAAAAAGTTTTCGCCCCCAGTATGCTCTATAATCTATTTCTTACAATAAAAATAATATGCAATTCAACAATTATGTTGTTGTTGCTAATCCTCACTGTCTGACGGAGTCAGACAAGATCCACGAGTTCGTTGACTAAATGGAAGTCGAAGACTGGAAGGAGGGATGGAAGAGGATTGCTAAAGAGATCTTCCTTAGAGAGTCCCATGCAATCCAAGAGGTGCTCAGGAGAGGCTTGATGATTTTGGCACTTGGTGCAGGTGGCGAAGGTTTTCCTGCCCTCGTTGAAAGTGAGGCACTTGATGTAACCGCTAGCAAGCCTTGATAGAACAGTCCGGGTACGTCTGTCACACGGGAGGTCAAGGGACAAACCCGGTTTTGAGCCCCTTGTACCAATTATGGGTTGGGGTGTTTTCCACTCCTCAGAGATCTTTGATTTTTCCAGAGAGTATAATTCCAAAAAAGTAAGTATGGAAGAGGGAGATGTTGAAATCCTGCAACCTTCCTTATCAAGGATATTGGCCATTTCGTTCCCGTGGAGATTCACATGGGAAGGTACCCATTGCAAATGAACATCATGATTAAGAGAAATGAGCTTTAATTTAAGCAGGATAGAGATGCTGATCCTGTCGCCCACAAGGAGCCAATTACTAAGATGGTGGAGAGAGCTACGGCTGTCAGACAAGATCCATAGGTCACCATAATCCTCTTCGGATAGAATAGCTTCTAGTCCCAGATCTGTTGCAATCAATTCACTTCTGAAGACAAAGCAGTGATTAGGATTACGATGAGAAAGAGTCAGATTAGCTTGAGGGGTTTCGATATATATGCCACTGCCAGCAAGATTGTCAATTTTACTACCATCAGTAATTATTTTAATGGCATTGTTAGGAATGTGGCAACAATTATAAACCTTATTATAAACAAATTATAAAACGAGAGTCTAATATGATACAAACAATGAACATGGACCGGGATCTAAACTAAAATGTAACTCGAGAAAACAAACATTATCCGAATATGCCAGCTTAGATTACACCATTCTCCTCGATAGTATCCAGAAGACTGCCTGAAATAAACATGGAGTTCATTATTGCAAGAAAACTAATATAATGGATGTGGCAAAAGGCCACTTTTAAACAAGGCTATGCTGCAGTCAGAATTTTTAAAGAGATAAATCCAAGTTTAAATAATATAACCCATATAAACAGAGTTTAAAAAAGATCTTCTATAAGCAAAATGTGCGGCAAACTACGTTTCAAAATGCATTTATTAAAAATGAACGTTAATTTATGCTCTCACATGCAAATATCATTCATTTATTCTGATTAAAGTAATTTTATTATTTATTTATAAAAAAAATTATTTTGGCAACAGGAAAGAGTTTTAACAATGGTCGGTTCAATTTTTTTAACACAATTGAATGACGGCAAATTGGTTTATTATTACTCCTTTAAAGCGACCTTTTAGTGACAGTAACAGCCCCAAAATTTTATAAATCATCGACATCAAACCTATCTGCCAAGTTTCAGCCCGATTGAATGACGACAAGGGGGTTAATTAGGTCTCTGCATATTCCGCTTCCAGCATCGACAAACATACATAATCGAAGTTAATATAAAGGATTTAAAAAATCACTTTACAAGAAATAACCTTTTCTACCATAAAAAAGAAGCAAATACAGTAACATAAAATCAATCCATCGGAATTATCGAAATGGAGGACTCGTTAATTTTTCTTTTCGAACAAATTTATGAATAACCTGTATAACATTCTAATTTGCAAATTAGAATGGCCAGGGTATTCTTGATGAACTGACATAGAGTGTGAAAATATTTTCCAACTACAAGTCCACAGGGTGTTTTAATTTCAAGTCCATCTGTCCATAGTCGTCTAGAACCTACATTAAGATATAAATTTACAAAAAAAAATTGCATAAGTACTACTGTGATCATGTAGAAAAGATATTTTTGTAGAAGAAAATAAAGTTACAGTTAAAATTTTCGACACTAGACTGAAATGTGGAATTTTAAGAAATTATATGGAAGTTAACTTAACATGTTGAACCTTAACGTGTAAGTTGTAAATGAAGTTTTAGACTCAAAGTAAAACCATCTATTAGTTTTGACTATGTGTTTTATTATTAGGATTTTTGAAATCCTTAACTATTTCAGAAAAACTTGCGATGTTCTAATTTAGTATATATAGATTAATAGTGGCCATGGGAGCTATCATTAGGGTTTTCATTAAAATTGCGAATGTGCATAAAGTAGCTGACAATGAAATATTGATGTGTTTCAGAAATTAATAAAACACGGCTGTAACGAAATCTCTGTGGTAATGCCTTTTAAGGTGCTATAAATATCCCATATCCGAAATTTCAAGTAGAATTGCGATAAAGGCATAAAAAATTAAAAACACAGAGTTCGCTTCTCATGAACATCGCTTATCAAAGACTGCTTATGCTATGTGTCACTTATAAAAAAGGATAGGTAATATTTATCGAAAATCACCACCTTAGCGGTAATTTTTATTTAGCCAATAAAATAATTATCGTAAAAAATATATCGCCAAAATGACCGTTGATTTTTACATTAATGAAAATTTGAAAACGGTAAATTACACCAATCCAAGGCAAAATTAAATGCAGTAATCCCTATTAAGTGTAATTGAATTGATAAGAGTTATGCGATGTTCCACACCCCTAGTTTTAGATATTATAATTTTCCATGATCTTATTAGTACATACGTATACAAATTTTTATGAAGGTCTTCTGATAGCTATTGCGATCCCAGACGATACTAAATAAGTGAACTTTAATTATGAACATCTTATATATTTTTACTAGTAATTTATTTGGAACGAATCATCATTTTACGGAAAAGATACTAGTACAGCTTTTTTTCAGCCATCATGGGCATATCTTTGCTATCGGTGGTTTCAATGGCATCTCAAGACTGGCTAGTGGAGAGAAGTATGACCCGATGACTGACGAGTGGACTGCGATACCGGACATGTTCCATCCGAGGAGTAATTTCGCAATAGAGGCGTGTTACAATTTGCTTCTTTTAAATTAGTATTAGAAGTATGCAGATTTTTCAAGCAGTGACTTGATTAGGTTATTAGGAATTTTACAAGAGAAGTTCGATTACTAACTTTTTTCCTCAAAAAAAAAAAAAAAAAAAAAAAAAAAAAAAAAAAAACTATAAAGTGGATAAAACTAAAGGTAGACTTTAAAATTGAGTGATAAGTAGAGATGCTGCGGCACATTTTAGTACATGAAAAAACAGCATTCCGAAATTTATTTACCAATAATTTTTTATATATATAAAAAATATTATAAGAATAACATTTCAACCGGATTTCATTCGGTTGGTTGTATTTAGGAAATTAATCCAAGAAAATTGTAAAAACCTGAACACACCACCCGGTGATTCTGTTTAGAAACTTAGTTCGTTATTTGCCAAACAACAATTTCTTTTGAGTTTGACATGTTTTTGCAAGCAAATATATTCCTTCATGAACAGATGTTAGAGCCTCATCGACGACGTAAATTGTTGCAACTCGATAAGAACTCCTCTGAAATTGGCATAAATACAATCAGAAGGAGTAGATTGTATGCTAATACACATTTTACAAGGTCAAAGTCGCCCAAATTGGCATAAATACAATTAAGACACGTATTCTACAAGTTAATACTACTTTTACAAGATTAAAGTTGCAATGCATGGGAACTGGATTGGGACTCTTGATCAATATGAATCTTCTGTCGTTGTAGGTGATGGATGACATGATCTTCGTGATGGGTGGCTTCAATGGCGTAACCACAATCCTTCAAGTGGAGTGCTTCGACGGCAACGAATGGTACGAGGCGACTGACATGAACGTGTATCGTTCTGCACTGGCCGCGTGCGTAATACACGGACTCCCGGACGTACGGTCGTACGTCCACCCCAATAGGACAGGGCTCATGGAAGAGAAGAGACAGAAGGTTCTGCAACAGCAACGACGGCGCTTTCAAGCAGATGTGGAAGAAGAAGTGTAGGTATTGCTGGTAGGTAGACACTGTCGCGTCATTTAGTGTTGATTGGTTGTATTGTATTGGTTTGGGTGGGTAGTCTTTCAAGGGGTCACCTCACACTGTATATCAAATAGTTTAAAAACTGCCTTATAAAACTAAAATATGTCTTCGATGACCATGGAGTTAACTTATTTTTGAAAGATAGGACACTTTCCATCAAGCAATCTACTTCTGGACCATCATACAGGGTGATTCAAAGCTACTTCAGAAAAAAAAAAAGAAAGAAAAAAAAACGAGTTCCATACCATGGGACAAATTAAGTTGAGATTGTGGAAACAAGAGCCAAGCCTAATGGAATATTTATGGGGTATGTTTGCATTTAAGGCTTTACTTAGTTGAAAAGAATTATTAGCCAATCAAACCATATAATGGTTATATGGTATCAAATAATAATGACCATTAGGTATAAACTTTTTGTATTTATCAAAACAAATTTACAAAAGCCTTCTAAAATCAAATACTTTATTATGTCTTACGTCTTATTAATCCTTATTCTAACACTTAAAAATTATCCTTACGTCTAACACTTATCCAAGAGTACCACATCTAACTAGTACGATATAAATGGTGAATTACACATGAGCGTGATAACATTTGAATATAATATGGTGAATAAGAGAAAAACATTATAATATGTATTAATGTTCGAGACACGTTATCATGAAAGATCTTGTCACTAGAATCCTAATTTTCAGAAGAAATTGTCAACACAGGAATCTACGAGAAAGTGCCATAGTCCTTATTTCGTCGGTGTGCGACTACACATCCCTTTACTCTTTGCTGGCACTATAAATAGGAAGGGAAAAGCGGTACAATTGTAAATAAAACACAAGACAACTAGGATTTTGTTCTTTGGGTGGCTATTACAAAGTAACTGGGTAATATGAACTAAGCCAGAAATCTACATCTCAATAAGAAGTATTTGCATGCAATTAAAACAAAAAGGAGGAGAAAGCAGTAAAAGGAACAGAAGAAACTTATCTATGTTTAGAGTTTTTTCTTTGTATTTTTGGTCTACAAATTCAAGCCCTAGCCACAAGTTTTAAAATGCCCCCTTCCCACACCCCCTTTCAACTGGGAACAATTAAAATTCTAAAACCTATTAATTTTATTACATTTTGAAAAAAATAAAATGTTTTGCAACAATCACAAAGCCTCTTTTAAAATGGTGGCTTGATCGGCCCACATGGAATCGGTGTAAAATGAGAAAGGTGGCCAACGCCACACCTGTAATAGAATAGTTAATTCTATGAGTTTTTCTGTTAGATAAATTCTTACAGTTACATAGAAATTCCTTAGAATTAAGAGAAAATATTCAATTTCAAAAATCATTTTAAGAGCTATTCTCTTGATTCCGCCAGTGGACATAGGAGTTAGAGACCATTTTTAGATACGCTGCTAACTGGCTTCCTGATATCTAATTAAATACTTTCCCTGTACTAAAATTAGGCTGAAATAATTACCAGCATTTTCACTTTACATATTTTTTAAAGTAGTGCTCCAAAATTTCTCTGTCTATGTTTAATTGTTATGCATACCCACTGTAGCTCAGTTTTATATCTACAACAACACTAAGTGCTGCTTTTTGCATATGTTCTTGAGCCTGTTTCATCCCTTTTCTGCCCTCTTTCTGTTAACTACTAAGAAAACTATATTCAGTAACAAAAATTTATGTGAGAAAAGCACTAAAAAATTTTGTATTATAACTTTTCCAAATTCAATAACTACTTTTGGATAAAATATGTCTCCTTCATTTTGTTTAAAAATTAAGTTTAGTTTAAAAACGCAATAAGCAAAGCATAACAAAAAATGGTAAAAATCTCCTTCAGGACGAGTCGTAGATCCCTTTACTGAATTGATATCAATAAAGTACAGGACACATTACTTCATAGATATTTAAATAACCTATGATATTAATAATAACTGGATAAAATTAAGGTTATTGTCTTACAAGGGTAAGTCAATATCAGAGGTGGTGGGGTGGGTACGCGATACTTTTTAAGAGCTGGTACGGCGTACCACCACTTTTTTTTAAACTAATTAATAATAACTCATAAATCTTTATGCACGTATTATGATAGTATAAGTTATAGTGAGAAAATAAATACGTAAATTAAGAGTATTTACATTTTTTTCTGTACGGTAAATTATGTAAAGTATTATGAATTTGCATTTTATAATTAAAATAAAACCAGCCACATTTGGGGTTAGGGCCACGATCGGGAAGCTTGCGTACCGGTAAAAAAAATTTTAGCACTACAACCCTGGTCAATGCTTACAAAAAAAAAGAGATAAAGGCAACTTGCATTTAACAGCTCATGGACAACTGGCTGTTTTCTCTCCACATTCTATGAAATTATTATCTCCTTTCTTAGTATTGTCTGCGATGTGTCAGATACACAACTAAACAGATGGTAAGCAGAAGATGCATTTATGGGTAAAATCTCCACTAATAGGATCAATGTTCTCAAGTAGTATTGCATCAGAAGTATTTCAACAAATAGTCATCTTAAGTTATGATAGTGATCTGTGTATTACTAGTTTTTCATTTATTTAATATCCCTTTCAAGTCTGATTTTATAATAACTTTTTGAAAGACACTGCATGTTTTATCCTAATTATTGTTGACTCCTAGGATGTAAAGTTCTGTGTCGAAGATATTTTTATAAATTGCATGAAAAGGTCATATTTTTTGTCATGTTTAAAATAACCGTAACATCATTTTTCATCGGCTGCCTCCCAAGCCCTAGTTCTGCTAAAACTATTGAAATTGCAAAATTTCAAATGAGTTTACTCTAACGTTATTATAATTTGTTTGTTTTCAATATACATATTAACCAATATTTCTATTTATGAGTGGAAATATTTCACCCGATTCACAATAAGCTTTGTTTTTTCGTTACATCGATCATTAATTTATATCTATTTTTTTCTATACAGAAATCAAAATAATTTCAGCTCAAGTCGTTCAAGAAGTTTTTACTCTCTTCTTACTGTTGCAGCTGAAAGAAGTCGTAGGTTTTAAATACATGATAACAGTTGTCGGAAATAGAATAAGTTGAATAAACTATCAAGAGAAAAAATTCAAATTTAAATAAAGTATATCCCGTAATCTACGCATCCAGTTTTACAAAGAAATTCGCAAACTTTTATTGCAAAATGTAAATAAATATAAACAAATTTACTTTAATTCGAATGTATACAAGAATCAATCAACATTCAAATGTACAATAAAACAATTTAAATAAGTGTATCCTTTATTTTAGTTAAGTATACACATTTCTACAAGCCTGAGCTGAAAAAACTGAAAGCCACAAAACAAAATGTTTATTACATTGAAAGTGTCTGTAAACCAGCCCTTTGTTATTTGTTTCAAGACCTCAGCTAAACTCTATACATTATTGAATGCTATACATCACACAAACGTAGCATTTCATAGTGTTTCTGGTAGTTTTGGAACTTGGTTACACAATTTAAACCCGAGTAATTTAATTTGTGGTTCAGCAACCTTGACAGCGTCTTTATAAATTACATCCCCTTGTAGCACGAATCCGACGGCCAATATAGGCTGGATAAATCCCGATGTGGAACGTTGTAGACTGGCCGTTGCTACGGATCTTGAGCAATCTCACCTAATCTAACCCAATGTTGGGTAACATATATTGGAAGTTTTGAAATGTTAATGCAGAGTTTTAAAATAGAAATATAGTGTAATACAAAAGAGCGGACTGGTAAAAATTTTAGTTTGTGATGGTTTTGACATGTTTGTTTTTAAAAAAAATCATATATTTTGAAACGATGCTAGAGGTTCAGCATGGACTTGCCAATCTTCCCAGAATCTCGGTTTTCAACATTGGCCAATATAACTATACTACCTGAGTGCATATCAATTATCCTTTATTAGGGTACAGAAAAAGAGTTATCATTCCTATTTAGTAAATTAAATAGCTCTAATAACATTAAAAAAAGCGGGGGAAAACATCATCAAATCGATTTAAACTAAATATAGCTATCAACAACTCGCATTAGCCAGAGGAACCTACGACAATATGCTATCGCTAAACTTCTGCTTAACATCAAAATAAAAGTAATCGGAGTGCCTCGTAGAAATCAATAACGATAAAGATCTGAAGCATCGTCAACAAATTGAGTTATCACCGATATTAAATAATTGGGCTACTTATTACACAGACTTGAGCATGGGAGTCCATCAAAGTAATGACATTTTTTTCCTTGTTATTACGCAGATCCATGAACGAGCCTTAGATTCGTCATATCTTTCGATAAGGAGAGCTTTTTAAGTTGCCGCCAGATAATGGCGGAACGAATCCTTACATTTAATAGAAACGGCGAAAGTGATCATCGATGGGTATCTGAAGTAAATGGGACAATTAAATGCCAAAAGTCAATGCTGTAGAATCATAATTTACCTGATACAGTTGGAATGTGGTGTGATTAAATAAATGTCAAATTAACTGAAGCTATTTAACTAATTGTCGAATTTGGTATATTTTTAATACGAAAACTTATATACGGTTTATGAATATCGATATAGATAACTTTATCTTTATGGTGAATATCCTATATATTATTTAAGATTTTTTTCCTTTTTACCTTTAATTACCCGTGTGTATACATAGGGTAATGAAAGTATAGCATTCGGTATATATATATATATATATATATATATATATATATATATATATATATATATATATATATATATATATATATATATATATATATATATATATATATATATATATATATATATATATATATATATATATATATATATATATATTTGCATTTCTCCACAATTTGGAACATCCAAATTTCAAAAAAGTGAGCTAGAAAAATCTGTCTTGCTATATGTATATGTGTGTGTGGTCAGCATAACTCCCGAACAATTTGACCTAAAATTTTCAAATTTAGTGTGCGGGTTGGTAGTAGCCATGTGACCAACCCTTAAGGTTTTCATCAAAATCGTGCATGCTCTAAGGTAGCTGCTACTGAAAAAAATCATATTTTTTCAGCAATCATTGAAATTATTATTTCAGCAATTATTTTTCAACGATTGCTGAAAAACAGCTCTTACGATTTTGGATTCTCTGTGGTAATGTCTCTTATGGTGTTCTGAACATCCCCACCTCGGAAATCTCCCAAAAAAATGCTTTAATGGCGTAAAAAGTTGAAAAACGAATGCCTTCAACTCTGAGTTCTCTTTCCTTGAGCACAACTCATCATCGACCGTTTTTCCTTCTCCTCTCAGTTTCGTTTATAATAAAGGATAATAGAAGGATTATCAAAGAGTATATCGCCAAAATCACAATTTTTTTTTTTTTTTTTTTTTTTTTTTTTTTTTTTTTAATGGCCCATACAAGAATTATCGCAAAAAAAAATCCCCCCAAACTGGCTATTTTTTCTAAATGAATGATGAAAATAAAATAACGGTAAATGACACAAATCCACGTCAGTATATTATAGTGTAATTGAAAGTTGTGTGATGTTCCACACCCCAAGTTGATAAACCTTTATCTCCCTGTACACGAGACCAAAATTAATAGCCAATTTAAAGGTTAGATGGAGATGGAGACTCCTCTCTCATAGTACCAAAATATCCTCGAATATAGTCCTCTCTCCCACTCATATTTCCGAGGCTAAGACTTCCACTTCTGAGGTATAGTTTATTTACATTTGCACAGTTTGTTATTTGTTTAAAAATCAAAGTATTTTTTTTTTTAAATTTTATTATTATTATTATCTTTATTTTGGTATTCTATATAGGTACTTTATGAGAAAGAACTCTTTTGTAAAAGGTAGATCTATACTCTTTAAGACAGATCTCTATGTAAAAGGTATTGTTGAAATCTATGAGAGCTGACTCTATATAGAGAGTACAATATGTAGGGGATACATCGATTTGTCTCGGTAATGATCTGCACTTTTCCTTTGTACTTTAAAGTACAGTTAATAAATTTATTATTGTTCAAGTATGTAACTCTCCGCGTTACACAATGCTCTTAATTATTTATAAAATAAATCGAATTTATATGTTAAGAAAAAAGTTATATTGGATAATCTATGACGAATGTATAGGATACGGTTTGTCCCCAAACTTATCAACTACACCAACCATGCCAAGTTCTGCTTTCCAATTTAAAATTTATATTATCTTTGAGAAATAAATAACAATATCTAACTCTAATGAACATCCCAAAAAGTAATTTCTCTAAGCAAATCTCAAATTTTGTCACAAATTTCTTTTTATCATACTTTGACTATAGTAATATGTTTAAGAATTTTTCAAAATATACAAATGGAAATTATTAAAAATTTGCAATTCATTCTATTGATTTTTTTAGTCTACTCGGATAGTAATCATTGCAATTATTCCTTCATAATTCCTGTGAGAAAATTGAAATCGTAGCCATTTCCTTCAATATTCTTTTAAGTGCATATACAGTGTGTAATTAAAAAGATTCGGAAATCAACTCCCCCCCCCCCATAAAATTTTTTTGCACCTGATTAATTAATTGAATCATCATTAATTGATAAACTCAAACCTGAGATTTTAAATACATTGTTAATACCAGTTGCCAATCAATCCGTGATCATCAATTCTAATCCGTGGTTCTTCACGTCGAGTTTCCCAAATACGCAATCTTTTATTTATTTATTTATTTATTTATTTATTTATTTATTTATTTATTTATTTATTTATTTATTTATTTATTTATTTATTTATTTATTTATTTATTTATTTATTTATTTATTTATTTATTTATTTATTTATTTATTTATTTATTCATTCATTCATTCACTCACTCACTCGTTTGTTTGTTTGTTTGTTTGTTTGTTTATTTATTTATTTATTTATTTATTTATTTATTTATTTATTTATTTATTTATTTATTTATTTATTTATTTATTTATTTATTTATTTATTTACTTATTTATTTACTAAAGAAAGTTTGGCAACACGAAAGAGTTTCTTGAACGATGGGTTAAATGCTATTTAAGTGCAATTGGGTGACTGTAAGTTGGCATATTAGTATTCAGTAAAAGCGACCTTTTAGTGACAGTGACAGCCCTTAAACTTTTATATAATGCATTGTCATCGACATCGAATCTATCAGCCAAGTTTCAGACCAATCAGATGACGGCAAGGGGGTCCTCCGCAGATTTGCCTGCCATCGACAAACATACACACAAAATCGAAATTAATATAAAGGATTTTTAAAAAATGCCAAATTCTTCATGCAATAGCTATGGCCGTAAAAAGTATAAGATTGAGATCTAAACTAGAGTCAACGTTGTTATAAATTACGGGAAATGAAAATTAGTAATTAGTAAGATTTTCTTCCCAAAGTCAAAGTTCCCCTTCATTGGTATATATATAAAAATTCTTGTGCGACTTAGGCATATATTGCTAATTTTCATTGCCTGTAATTTACAAAAACTTTAAACTTGACTCTACTTTACATCTCAATACTTTTACGGCCATAACTATTGCATGAAGAACATGATTGATGGCATGCCTGTATGTATTGGTTTATTTATTTATTTATTTATTTATTTATTTATTTATTTATTTATTTATTTATTTATTTATTTATTTATTTATTTATTTATTTATTTATTTATTTATTTATTTATTTATTTATTTATTTATTTATTTATTTATTTTAAATATTGTGTCCTGTAGATCGCCATTTGTGGTATCCTGAAACGTATCATTGTGTTCAACAATGAAATATTTCAAGGTGCCCCTTAAGTCTTATTTCTTAATTTAAAGTTATAATGTGGGTGAAATTAATCAGAAATAACCGGACTTTCACTCAATCTCTTGACTTGTAGGTAAGAATATAGTGTGAAGTGGGCTACTAGAAAAACTATTTACAATACTTGTTACTTGCAAGCAAAAAACAAGTAGGTGGAGGAAATTGTTTCGTACTTTTAAAAAAAAAAGTTTCCCTTATAGAGGTTTCCAACAAGAACTTATGTTGAGGACAAGATCATGTGAGGAGGTCGACTGCAGCACTATTTTTTATATAAACAAGCAACTGGGACTTCCCATTTAAAAATTACAAATCCCGTTGAGAGTAAGAATTTCAATTCTTTTGTTGAATTTATCATTAATAATTTTCCACTTTTCAACCTCAAAGCCTAACTTTTATATTTAGTTCCAATCTCAAGAGCTTAAACGTATCAATCGTTTAGACAGTCATTGGGAGATACTTTGAAGATAATCAGTGGCGATATTAATTCCAATGCGAGTTTTACCTTCAGACCCGCCCTTACTGCAGGGGCGGCCTAAAACCATTAAGAAACATATCTTTTTTTTTCTGCCTAATCGCTAACGCCCTTCTTATCTGCGATGTACAGTCATTCAGACCAATCATTAGCTTTTAAATTGGAAAATTATCGGGGGCACAACATCTGTGGAAAGATTTGGTGAACCTCGGAGTAACTCCCAGGTGCACAATTGAGGATTTTTTGGCGTAGGATAATTGTTGATCGCTTCATTTCCACTCGCTATATTATATGAAATAAAAAAAATCATTTAGCATCGCGCTTAGGGTTACAATGATAGACATCATGAGTGAAATTGTATGAAATCTCTGAAAATGTAGTGGGCGTTTTGTAGGGCTGTGCAGCACTTTTAAAAACAGATGTTCTGATTTTGTAATGCAATGATTTGTACAATAGAAATTGTTTTAGTTGTTGCTTAGTTCCCTTTTTCTTATAAGTCAAGTGCGAGTACTAGATATGACCTAATTTCATGATGGAAAAATAATATTGGCACCTGTGATCAGTTTTAACAAGGACTTACTTTGAGTTATTAATCATTTTGTTGTTTGCCAATTTAAAATACAAAAACCAAAAACGAAATTATGAAGATTGTATAAATCAATGTTTTATGAAGATCCCCAAATCTAGAAGGTATCTTATAGAACTTAAATAATCTCATATTCTTACAAAATATACGCTAAAGAAAAACGTTCAGAGCAAACATAATTGTGGAGAATTTTTTACCTATATTACCACGCATGTAGGTAGAATGTCTTGAATTCAATATAAATTTTATTTGACCTGATGATCCTAAAAATATGTAAATAAGACATTGTTTATAAAAAAAAAACTCAGTTTAAGAGAGACAATGGAAAATTCCCTCATTTTTTAAAAACGAGTGAAATTAGTTTATATTTATGAAGGAAACCTCACATTACAACCATGTATTCTTCCCACTTGGAACTCACCAGCTTTTTTACTTCATTCACAAAAAGATATGGAATGATCTATTGGGAATTTCAAAATCATGAAAAACAAATGAAGAGTATAAAATCTTATAATTTTAGTATGTTATTATTTTTTTATATTATATATTTTTAGTCTTAACAGGAAGTAATCTAAATCTTTGTCTGCAAATAATCTTACAAATAAATTAAAGAAAAATAAAACATCCCATTTCCATAATGTTGACTGAAACTTTGTTACTCATAACCGACAGTATTTTTACATTTGCGCGTGTGTGCAATTTTTACATTTTACAATATTTTTACATTTGTGCCCTATACTCTATTTTGCACCGAAGATCAAGGCATCACATGAATTTATAAGTTTTTAGAAAGCATTTAACTCATGCAACTTTTGGTTTTGGTGTGATATTTCCGGTCATTTCCTGTTATAATTTACAGTTTTAGATCAGTTTCAAATTGTCATAACTTTTGTTCAAATCAAAGAAGAGTTAAAAAGAAGATGGTTTTAGAAACTTAAATATTTGGGCTAATATATTCACGAATAATATTTTTCTTGTCAGATTTCATCAAAATCGACCTTTTCAACGTAAGCAAGTACCTTAAAGGGTTTCTAAAAATGGCTATTGTAACCTTAATCTATGAGTATAAACATGCTACGTTTTCCAAGTTTTGCCAAGTACGTTTTGCCAAGTTTTCAAAGCTGACATTGTTAAATTACTTTTACAAGGATCAAAGGAAAATGAGTAGCATTTTTTCATTACCCTTAAGTCTTTTAAGTCCTAATCCAATCCCTAAGTCGCAATCCAGAATTCCAATAACCAAAAATTGTCTTGAACATTCTTTAAATATAACTTAAACAATTTGTATGTAAGAGAAAGGAAAGTACCTGAAAATGATTTTTTTTTTTTTTTAAATATTTTTTTTATTACAAATCAATATTGTCATGAATAAATCTGACAATTAACTACATTAAATTCTTTAAATTTGCGTGATTTTGAGAACGTTTGCTTAGTTTCCATTATAAAATAAAGAATATATGAATACTAAAGTATAAAAATGAATGTAATTCTTCACGTATTTCCATTTTTAAAGGAAAATTGAGTAATTTTTGACGCCACTAAAAATCAATGTGCAAAAACAAAGGCAAAAAATAGTTTTAAAAAAATATTTTCAATACAATTCGCAATAAATTAAAAAATAGACTTTAGTACAATATTTAAATTTGAAATATTTTATATTCTTTTTTTCATCTAAACAAATTATTACTCTCACACTACTCGCTCTGTTAAAAACATAATACTATTTAAATCTAATTTTTTACATTGATTGTAATAAACAATTTATCTAAAACACTAGTCTCTATAATAGCTTTCTTCCCCTTCTGAAATTGTTTTTTAACTAAGTAATTAAATAAAACAAAGAAATTACACACAGGTTGTAGTCTTTTTAAGATACATAAATGTTTTCATTTAATATAAATGTTATATTAATAAATTATAAGTACTTGTGACATTACTAAGTACGTTAAGTAATATTAATAAACATTTTCCACCCATCTTCCGTTTCTAAAGCAAAAAAAAAAAAACTTTTCAAATATATATTTGAAAGTGAAGTTTTATAATAAAACTCTTTACATAACTTGAAAGTTAACTACAGTACGTTTAACCACAACAATTTCTTGAAACTTACAATATTAATAATGAATTAAAAATATTTTAAACTTGTTACCAAGGAGTTAAACTTTTACTTTGGCTATAAAGAAATAAGGACATTTTCACGCCTGATAATCAAATTTTGATATTGTTAAATTTTAACCAAGTATAGTCGTATCTGTGTGATGTACTAGCTATTTCTGAAAGATATTAATTTAATTTCAACTAGATAAAACGATGTGTCCTTGTACCTTATCCTTGTTCACAAGAAAATCTTTCACCTTTACGTAGTAATCAAAAGTGATAAAAATAATTATACGCTTATGTTAAAATTAAAGCATGTTTTTAAAAAAATTCCAGCATTGACTAAAACTGGAAAAATATTTTTCCAGTCAAATTGTTGTGACATTTTTTTAAATAAGATTTTGTAGATAAAAGATTAAGCACTTTTTTTCCTTTATAAAGAGACTATACACAAAAATCGCAATTCCCTTGTTCTATGCTACATTCAAAGACTTCTGAAAAAATCGCAAGTAATTACGCTTACAACTGGATATACCTTCTGAATAATGCAGATTAGTCATACACCTCAGTGTAATTGAGACACTCGCAGTGTCTCGACACTCATTTTCTCAACGAAAAAAAAATTACTCTTCTGTAATTTCCACCCACTGTAAAACTTTTATAAAATTATTCGAGTCAAGATACTCGCTAATTTCTTTAAGAAGGGAATACTAGGAGAAATAATCCAAAATAAGTGTTCTTCAAAGTTTGCATTGTGAATTTGGAAGATTATATTAGTTCTTGTCAGTTCGGATTCATTGCTTTTTGTTTCATTTACTTCGACGAAAACTTCTGAAAAAATGGCACACGATATTTGTTAAATTAACAGTACAGTTGTAGAGGTCTTCCATTAAATACATTAAAAATGTCTTGTTTATTCAAATAAAAACTAGGGGTGTGGAACATTACACAGCTTTCAATTACACTTAATACTGATCACTGCATTCATATTTGCCATGGATTGGTTTAATTTACCTTCATATTTTCGTTAATGATAAAAAAAAGCCCAATTTTGTGATGTTTTTGGCAATAATTATTACACTAACAAAAAACACCCGGCAAAATGGTGAATCTGGAGATATGTGTTTTTTATATAAATGTTACATTATCCTTTCTTGAACATAATTGCAACTGAGAAAAAACAGTCGTTGATGGGCGATGTTCAATTAAAGAGAACTATGTTTTAAACATATTGTTTTTTCACTTTTTTTCTCCGGAGGAAGGGAGGGATATTTCGGAGGAAGGGAGGGATATTTCGGAGGAAGGGATATTTAGAGCACCTTAAACGGCATTACCACAGAGATTATGATAAAAATCGGTAAAGCCGTTTTTTGACAATTGCTAAAAAACATAATTTTATCAATGGGAGCTACTTTATACGAATGCGCAATTTTGACGAAAACCATAATGACCGGTACCTTGATCCCCACTAGCCTGTACACGAAATTTGAACATTGTACTTCGAGAGTTAGGCTGACCACAGACATACACTTTTATACACTTTTTTTTTTTTACTAACTCAGGATGTTTCAAAACGTGGAGAAATGAAATAATAATTTTTTGACAGAATCTAATCTTTTATAACCCTACATTAACATATGAGTGATTTAAATTAATAAGCACATCGGAAAAACAAGACCTTTAAAATTTTCTTTGCATTTATGCTACAACCCTGAACTTGATACAGTAAATAAGAAGAAACTTGTATAATACCTTCTATGAATTACATGTTTTATCTTTTTTTATAATTACTCCTTTATTATTTACTTTAAGATACACTTTTTCAAAAGTGATCCGTGTTTGTGTGTTCTGAAATTAATGGTTCAGATTCACTGCGTCAGCAAACACTACTTAGAGGAAAATTTCAGCGAATGACTTCCAAACGGTAAGAAAATTCCAATTAAAATTAAACCATTTGTAAACATTTACTTGAAAATTTGTTTAATTCTCTCTATTTTCTTTTAAAAAGGGAAACTCAAACGAAGCTGGTGTGGCAATATCGATTTCATTAAAGGTCACTGCTCAATTTAATTTATTTATTGGATATCCTCAGGTTAATGGCACAGGAATCAGAAATATTTTTACTGGTGAAGTTTGGTGTTATAATGCAGGATTCAAGTATTGGCATTTTAAGAAAGTTTAATTTCAAGTTTTTTTTGTCTAGCATGACTAAGTATATATCTTGATATTGATTTATAATTTCAACCAAACTACATGTTATCTAAAATAAAGTTATAATAGTTACACTTTATTATTACCCAATATATCCAGCTGTAAAACTGTTTTTGTTATTTTTTATCGAAATTGGATTGGTACTATTCACTACTATCACTATCAACTATCAATTAAAGATTACTTCAATTCACATTCCTATGGTTGAATTTCTGCTTCGGATACAAGGATTCTAGAATCTGCTGGCTTTTAATGATGAACAGACTCCAAGATAAAGATCGAAGATATGGATAAAGTATAAAAGAAATCATACAATATTTTTAAGATTTTGCCAAAATTTTGCAGTTGTTTCTATTTTATTAACGTAACATAGAATGAGAAGTTTCAGTGTCTCTCCAGACAACCATTTTTTTTTAATTGTGTAATTAAGTTAGATTTTACGAAAACAATTAGGCTTCTACTTTAATTAATTTCTGATAAATATATATTTGAGGTATTTCAAGTGTAAAGGTTTGGGTGATGTCGATTTCCTTTCCTGTCCAATAATAACTTTGAACGGCTCAAAATGAAAAAGTCTTCCAGAAGATTTATAAATCTTTTATGCATTCTTAATATTTTCTTGCAGCAATAAATGCAGCTTGATACAATAAATAAGATAAAACTCTTGGTTAATATTTTTCTCACTTTTGTAGTTTTAAAAAAGAACGTTGGATTCTCAGAAAATTTTACATTCAATTTAGATCAGTCTAATAAATAGCGTTTTAAATGTAAAGCATACATTCTAAAATCATTTTTAAATTTAAAAATATTAACGTTAGATTAATTATTAGTTTGAATTTTTATAAAGTGTTGTTTCACCCAATATTAAGAAAACTTTAAATAAAGTAAGAGCAAAAAAAAAAATCAGAAATGTTCTGCTTCAATATACCTTTGCAAATGATATGTTCTCGCACCATAAATCGTGTGGTTGTTCTTTCATAAGAAACTAGCTAAATATTAAGTTTACTCACTTGAAAAATAAGAAACAGATGCAACGAAAAAAATACAAAACCAAAACTTTCCAGTAATGTATTTTAAAGAATTTGTGGATCCAAAAAATCTGACGGGTTTTCCTTCACAAAACTATCACTATAATTTTATTTTACCCCAAAGCAACGCTGTTCATGAACATAACAACGACAAAATTTAAATCCGGTTTTATTACCATTGCATTTTTTTCCCCTTACAATCACACACACAAACACCCAAAAAGTATCTTTCCGGAAATAGAAACCTAAGATACTCCCCTGCTACATTTAAAACCGGAGTTCCATGTTCTCTCCGGATAAATGGCATTTCTCCGGAAAACGGCATTAGCCTTGCACATAAACGTCCTCACCAAGTTTCTCCATCAGAAATCAAAAGCTAATCGACAAAAGTGGCCAGTTGGAAAAACTGCCGGAAGAATAGCGATATCCCACGAAGAAGCCAAAAGAAATAAAAGGGAAATGAGAGAGAGAACCGGGGCTGCCTTTTACGCCCCTTTGCTCGTAAATTCTTGCCATTCATAGAGCACGAGATCCCGCCTAGTCGTTAACTACCAGCGGAAGAATCTGCCTTCGCATTACGGGTAGGCTCGTTAACTTTTTTGGAGGGGTATGAGGCACGAAAATTGGAAGATGGGGCTGAGAGTTTCTTTCATATAAGCCATGGAAGTGTGGTAGAATGAAATGAAGATTATGATGATTCTGTTTAGAGTGCGTTTCACTAAAATAGATCCTGATTTTAACTTGGAGAAGTTAATGGGCACTTTAAAACAGTATCAATCCAACACTGCGAATTGAAATGTCTTAAAATAAGACACAAGAGTGGCGCTGGGTTCAGACTCTAATGGGAGTTTTAATTTAAGACACGAATATTTACAGTGAATGTTTAAATTCCCGATAGAGGTAATGAATTTGTGATAACATGCATTTGGATTGAATTAATTTATATGGAATGGTTTTAGCTACCCATTCAGACATTATTTGATTGGTCTGAATACGAATGCTCGACCCACTCAGACATTTCAACTATCTGAAAATACCCCCGATACCAAACCTCACAAAGGTCTTAAAAATTAAGACTTCATTTGGATCTGAATTCAATGCTACTTTTGAGTCTTATTTAAATCATGACTTTTAGTATCTTAAGTATGAATAAGTAAAATGCTTTTTTCCACTCTTGTAATAATTTAATGTGTTGCTGTCGTAGTCATTTTAGATGTCTTTTAGTCAAATAATTGCTGCATGTAATGTAAAATTTATATCCATCTTCAGCATTGCATTCTTTTACCTTCTTTCTACTGTACCCCCTCTATAATTTCTTTTCCAACTTTTAATTTTCAATTTCTCTGATATGAAATATTAGATAATGAAGATATTGCATTTGGTTAAAAAAAATATTTTAAAACAAACTAGGGCACTATCTTAATTTCCCTATAATACTGGTCACTGCATTTAAATTTTATATGAATAAGTGTAATTTACCCTTTTTGTCTTCATATTTTCGTTAAATAAAAAAAAATGGCCACATTTGGGGAGATTTTTGGCAATAATAATGATATTGAACACACACACACACAAAAAGCGTCAAAATGGCGATATGTGTTTCGGTAACTATTACGTTATTCATTTCATGTAAGTTAAACAGAGGAATGCTCAAGGGAAGAAAACTCTGTGTTAAAGGCATTCGTTTTTTCTCTTTTACGCCATTGTCGCATTTGGACAGAATTTTACTAGGTGGGCATGTTTAGAATACCTTAAAAGGCCTTATCAGAGCAATTTTGATCAAAATCGTTCGTAGCCGTTTTTTTCCTAGCAATTGGTAAAAATAAAAGTTGTTTCAATGGCAGGTACCTTGGGCATACACGCAATTTTGACAAAAACCTTGCAGTTCTCATGGCCACCACAACCGTACGCAAAAGTTAAACATCTTAGGTCAGTTCAATCGGGAACTATACAAGCCACAGATACACAGACAGACATTTTTTATAAACCGCTTTTTTTAACGTTCCAAAACGTGAAGAATTGCAACAACAAAAAAATGTATATATATATATATATATATATATATATATAGCAATTCTCACAATTCAATACTTTTCTTGCCCTATATTACATATAGAGTAATTAGAAATAGTTATATACTTTGTCTCGAACTTTTCCAATCAAAGCCAACCAATTTTCCTCATCAAAAGATCATTCACAACTAACCAATTTTCCTCATCAAAAGATCATTCACAACTATTTTCATCCCTTACTATTTTCCAATAATTGTTTGTTTATTATTTATTTTCCAAAATATATTCGAATAAGAGAATAATAGTTACAGTTTGTTTTTTATTTGAATCCATTTATCGTAATTCACAGCAAGTCAAAGGTTAACACCGTTTCAGCCTGAAGAAATGATTTTACGATCTTCATAGATCCGCCATAAAACCTTGATCATCAAAACAAATGGTCTTCCTATTAAGAACAGGCTGTAAATTCCTTTCTCTTGCAAAGTAGTACACTCCCCGACTTTTTTTATGGACTCAACTACAAAAGATACACATTAGTTACATTATGCGGAGGTACTGCCTTCAAATCCTTGGCCATCGTTTATTATTTGTTCCAATAGATTTGAAGTTGCCTCTTCTTAATTCCTTAGATCAACGTTAGGAAGAATGGTTAGTCTTTTCTATTTACATTCCGTTGTTACTGATGCTGTATTTTAACTTGTACACTACAAATACTACGGACACGTGAAGAGATGTCACACCAAGAGAAGGGGGGGGGGGGGGGGCTCCCTCCAATAATTTGGAAATGCTTTACGTTAGTTTCGAGGTTAAAAGATACACAAGGACAGAAAATTTTATTTCCCAATTTCTGTAATTTTGGAACTAACTTGGAAAATCTAATTTTCTCATAATAGGATTCTTAACTTACAGTTTTTATATTGAGATTTCTTCTGAACTTGAAATTCTTATACTATTCGGATTGTCCATCTTAAAATTCATATGAAATTCTTATACTATTGAAATTTTCCGGCCTTAAATTCCTATATTAAAATCTCCTAACTCGAAATTCCTACACTGTTAAAAATTTTGTTCCACCTTGCACCAAAAATTGGTTCCCATTTAGCTGCCACCAACATTTGGTGCTTAGTTTCACGATTTAATGGTGCAACCTCGGACCGTAAGCACCACTAAATCGCGAAACTAAGCACCAAATGTTGGTGGCAGCTAAATGGGAACCAAATTTTGGTGCAAGGTGGACAATTTTTTTTAACAGTGTACAATGGGATTGTGTTTGTTATAAAATAAAAGCCATACAGGAAGTATGATATTCCGAAGCAAAATTTTTAAATACTTCAGCTTATGAATACCTTCACTGGTCTAAACTTTAAAAACTATTTTATTTGGTTGTATGGTTAATTGTTGGATTAGAGATTTTCTTGCGAAACAGCTACACGAGTGCTATATATTGCTTCTGTATTATTTTGCTCGACTGTTAAGGGAGAATGCTTTCCAGTACGTATTTCAAAGTGCAATCACCACTCTATTTTCATTTATAATTAAAGTAGACCAGCAATGCTCAAACCAAGCAGCCCGATTACAAACATGAAACTGACCATATAGATAGTCGTTGACGAACATTCAACATCTAAGATGGGAATCTAGCAACAGATTATTTTTTAAGTAATTGTCTTGTTCTTCTGTCAATATATGCTTGAGTTTTTCCCATATAGTTGCAAATTTTCGGATGCTCAGTTGTGAAATATCTCACGTCACCCTTACTAAAAAAGAAATATTCGTCTGGACATGAACGATATGTGGAATGAAAGGTTTCATCGAGGCGAGTTCCCGACTAGAAGTACCGAAAGTCAATTTACGATTCGTTAAAGACTAAACAATAAATTCTAAAGGCATACGTCATATATCAGTTTAAAGGTCTCGATAGGATTAATAGGATTGCGTAAAATTCAAACGGGATTCCTTTGGTTTTCGACGAAATTGCACTTTCATAGTAACTTTAAGGTAAGTTCCCATCTTTTCTCCAAAAAAGAAGTCGGAATAGTGTTTTCGTTGTTGAATTCATTAACTTGGCAGTATTCTTTTTGAAAAATTACAAATTGATAGGGCTTTTGTTATAAGATGTTGTCAACCTTAACAGAGAGGACATTTCAGTCATTAAAATGTTAATGCTTGCTGTTGATTGTTAATACATCGCAATAGAAACGTATACAGAAATGGCCTTTAAATGAAAGTGGCAGTCACAAACCAACGTTTTCATGACTGCAATCTCTATCATCAACGAGAATACAAGTGAAACTTTATTTAATTTTAACCAGATACAGCATTATTAATGAGTTTAGTTTAGTCCCTTATTAATTAACCGCGCCCTATTATACGTTATAAATTATCAATAAAAAACTGTAACTTATTAAAGTTAACTTTATGGATTGTATCCAACTACTATGGCAAATAATGTTTGATATGTGCTTTGATTTTAGTGTAATGATAACGTTATGTAATGCTGTTGTTCAAAAATACGGGACATCTAGGAAATTCAAGCGATTTTGTTTGCAACCACCTTTGGGCATCAATATCATATGATCAAAAGAACACAGTAAAAAAAATAAAAAATAAAATAAATGCGTGCATATAAAAAAAAAGTTAAAGACAATCCATTTATATGGAGAAGGATCTTTAAAATTATCAAAAATATAAACTGTGTTTGAGTTTTATTCATGCATGAAATACTTAAAGCATGTCAGAAGTTCTATCTTTTGTATGAATTCATTGTTAGGAAAACTAGGTCTTGATTTTTATGATTTTGATCTGCCTAAGACCATCAGTTATTCCAAGTGACAATTCTGATGGGAGTTGAATAGTTGTCTCAGCTTGATGACGTTTGCCGTGACTTTCAGATCAGTGCATCAAAGTAATAAGAGGATTAAAATTTATTCCGTGGGCATTTGAAAAATGCGTTTAAGAGTAAAGAAAAGACTCAGTGTTATTATTACTCTACGCAGTTTTTATGGTTCCTAAACATTCAGGTATGCAGTCGATCGGTGTTTGTCTAGTAAAGGATATTTCAGTAGCAATTTTCAAGGATGAAATTAAAAGTAATGTATTATAATAGTAAGGAAGTATTTGGTTATTTTAGAGTCTTTAAAGAAAATACGAAAACCGTAGGCACAAACGCGGTTAACGCATAACCAAAAAATCACAATAAAAATGCATTTATCAATGACAAAAAAAACCTGTTTTCAGTTATTAAAAAGAATAACTAAAGAGAGTTATGTTTTCAGATGTACTTCATCATTTAAATTGCTTAAATAGATAATTTTGTTGTGATCTCATATAAAAATCTCAAGTTTGCAAGCTAGTGTAAAATATCATCTTATACTGGAAATGGTGTAAAACGAGTAATGGTGTAAAACAGGTAGTTATTTTTATTTTCTAAATGAAAATATTATTTGCAATTAATTTTTCTTTGTAGTTTTAATGAATTCTACTTACTAAAGCAACTTTCTGAAGATTTAAAAAAGAATAATGCTTGTATAAGCGCTCTTAATAAATACTTATATAATTTAATATTAAATACCATTGGAAAATAGCTGTAACAAAATAGCAGTTGAACAGTGAGCAGAAACGAAAACATAAAAGACGCAACTCGTTGTGGTAGTTACGATCGCTCGATTAACGTTTTTGGTCTTTCACCCTAACTTAATTTTGGTGGCCATAGTTAAACCAACGCTCTCTATAAAAAGCTACGTCATGATTATTAAGAATTCAAAAGATCTTCAAAACACTTCGTAAACACAGCAATATTGAGACAATGGAAAAAGATATCTGAAAAAAAAAAAAAAAATTAGGAATTTTTTTAAAAATTAACTACATGCATATGTATTTTAACCAGTTCAAATTCTTTCAAATGGCACTCCAATGACAACAGCTATTAACAGCTACAGATGTTCAAAACTTTATATTTTATGTTTTAAACTATTATTTATTGGTTTTGTTTATTGTTATTTATTGTTTACTTTTATTTTTAATACTTTTATTTATTGTTTAGTTTAATTTCCACGACTCTTGCTGTCTATTTAAGCCACTAAGAAGTGCTTTTTACAGACAAATAAACCTCGTAATTAACTAAGGCAAGATTACGAGAATGAAACTTTATCGTACTTATCTCTCTCCAACCTCACCACACCATCGAGAAGATATTGAGACCACGACCTATTTAATACGCATCCACCCCCATTATCGTACACATCAGCATTCGGCGAGGCCAGGACCGAACCCACGATCTACCATTCATGAGCTTGGTGCCTTAAACCGCCTAGACACTGTAGCCCTTCAAAATAAATTGCATAATCTGCATAAAGTTAAAATATCTTAGGGCGATATAGTGTCAAAAAATTATTTAATATTCATTCTTCCTTCGAATATCCTTTTCCTATTTTCTAAATAGTGTGTATACCTAATGTTACGAAGGTATGTTAACTAGAACAAGCTTTAATCGGGTCTAAACAGGTTCACTGTAATTATAGCGAGTATGCATATTGCCATTTTGAAACGTACATTTTCGTCCGAGTTTAACAACTGCACTTAAGTTACATTTCCAAATCTATAAACAACTTTCTTAACAACTAAGTAATCGTGTTTACTTTGCATTGAAGCGAAATTAATTTTTTTAAAGTTGTTTGATTAATTTTCTTATAAGGCAGGTTGAAGAGACGGAGGTAATCATCCATGAAAGCAACCGGATGCGTTGCAGACACGTCTAATTTGTAATTCCGAAGAGACATACCCAAACTTATTCAAATACTGTAACGTTCAATTTGTATCGAAATAGAGATCTCGCATTTTTAAGACAAATACTGTCGGTCGAGTCACAAAACTATTTTTTCTTGTTGTTCTTGTATAATCAAAAGAAAAAATTTGTTTGTATAAGACGTTATTTGTTTATGATGTTATGTGGAATGCAAAAATAAATTCAAATTAAGAAAAATACTGATAAGTAATTGATCTAAAACAAAAAACCTACTAAATTAGTAACACAAAGTATTCGTACATCTTCTGTTAAAAAAAAAAAAATTAAAAATTATCTAATGCGTTGTTGGCACATCCTTTCACTCGTATGTTTTCTTTAATTCCAAAAAAGGCTTTGATTAGACCAGTTTTTTGGTAGAAGTGAAGCAATTTTGTATAAACGAGTTAAAAGATGGCTTTTCTAAACATTTTTGTTTTATGCAAATTTTATTGAGTAATTTCCTAAACTCTACTTGTAAATATTTAATAATGTTAAATTCTCGTCACTGAAGGGTGGCCTCAGCGTTTTGATACATTAAGGTACAGAAAATAATCATTATGTCTAGGGTCGTTGTCCTTTTTGAATACAAATAAGTCCAATACAGCTAACTTATCAACAATCTTTTATAAATAGCAATTAATAAAACTAGTCTATACAATATTATCAATAAGATTAAGTGCGCCAATTTTAGGCATGCGTCAGAGATTTGGGCATCTCACATGCAATAAAAAACTTAATCACTTAATGTCATGAAACTTCGGTGCGAAATTATAAGTTTTGAGACAGAACAAATATGATATAACACAAAATTGACTTTTTCATCGAGATGCCCAAATTACTGCTTGTAAGGTTAAACAGGACTTTTATTGGTGTTAACTTTCCATAGATGGTAGAATTTCAACTTCTACACTACACTGATGAATTTCTACTACGTTTGTCTATCTGTTACTTACAAGGTCACTAAAAATTGCCAACAATTTTGTTGCCAAAATTGTTGGAAATCATGACGTTCCAGTGAATTTTTTCATATAACCATTTCCAAAATATCTCCCAAAAGCATGAGATTGGCGATTTTTGTTGTTGTTGCTATCCTATTAATATATCCTGGTGTGAAAGCTCAGAATCTCTCCAAAGGACAAACTTTTCCTATTGTTGTCATTCACGACATTTTGTTGACTTTATATAAACATTTCCAAAATATCCCCAAAAGCATAAAATTGGCGAGTTTTTCTGTTGTTGCTATCCTACCAATATAACCTGAGGAGAAAGTTCAGAATTTCCCGGATGGTCATTTTTTTCTTATTGGTCACAGAGATTAAATAGAGAATGTAATAAAAAGTTGACGACAGTTAAAGGAGATAGAAAGGATGATTAAGTTTACCTTTCCACTTTCTAAGAATATTCAGAATTTTTTTTTTTTTTACAGTCTTTAAAACCATTTGGCTATTAGGTTCAGCTGGTAATAAGGGGTCCGCTTTTTCTCATTAGATACGCTCCAACAAATCCAAAACCGTTCTAAGAACTTCACTACTTTTTCCAAAACGGAGGGGGTTTTTTTGGCAACAAAATAGCGTTCTCCCAAAACATCTAATGGCTGTCCACCCATGTAGTTTTCTTTCTGAGTAAGTCCCTTTTAGTCACAAAAAAAGTCGTTTAGCAGGTTTAATAGTTAGGTTACAGTTCCCTGATGCGAGTCTTTTGGAAACAAAACCCAGTGAAAAAAATGAGCCTTTTGATGTAAACACTGCGCTTGTGTGGCAGCTCAACACTTACTCGGTTAAGTGAACCGCCAACTTCTTGTTTGAAGTTTGAGGGATTTGAAGTTCTTGTTATCACATTGACAAGGAAATAACTAGTTTGTTGATGGAAAAAGCAGATTATTTCTAGTTATCAACAAGTGAACATGGAGCACACTGTTTTTCAATATTTAAATTATTCTTAATTTTACTTAGTAAATTATAAATGTAGTATTGTTAAAATTTATGCACGACAAAGTTATTGAATATGAGTGCTAAATATGAATTGTTGAGATTTATTTAAGACTCACTGATTACAAATATAAAAATGACAACCAACGAACCAACTACAGGCACAAAAGGGCCATCTAGGTTGGTTCAATTTAACTTTTCTGAACAATCCCCCGGGGATCCAGCTGTCTTTTGTAACAGTTGACTCCAGTAGAGTTTACGATGTGGTCCGGTAGATTGGTCCACTTATTGGTCCATTCTATTGTAAAAATGATGTTTCCTATTAAAAGTTTACATGCATGACCTCTTGTCCTGTCTCCCATACTTTGATAATATAGTTTATCCAGTAGTTTATTACCAATTAATACATTTCTTTTGACAATAAACATTAAAAGCAGAAACTAATTTCTTTTGACATTAAAAGGCAAAGTTCTCACTCCTTTTTTACTAACTCATCACTTATTTACTCACTACCCATATAGCCGCAACTAGTAATTATATCAACAAGAAGGAACTTAGAAAACCAACTCAGTTAACCAACTTTTAGAGATCGAAAAGATATCAAATGATCCAAATGTGGAATAACCCAATCTTCTATTTCCAGTAAATCAGAACGCTGGATATTATCCCTTATGGCCCAGGTACTATATATAGTAAAACAAAGCAACAATAATTTCGAATTGCAAAATTAATAATTTCAATTGAAAAAGAAATTCGATTTTTTAAAAAAAAAAAATTTAATTTTCTTGCAATTAATTTTATTTTAATTTATTTTTAATTTTATTTTATTTGCAATTATTTTTTTATTAAACTATATATATTCAAGAAGACATGGAAACAATTTCATATTTCTAGGAAACTTAAAACATTCGATTTTTAAACTTTTACATACCTATCTACTATGAAATTTTATGCAAGTTTTTTAAGGCTTTGAGAAAAATTTACCTACAACTAAACTGTTTACATTTTTTAAATCTTGAATATATGTTTTATAAATGTCTGAAGAGTTTCTTAAAGAATTTTTTTTTTTTTTTTTTTTTTTTGAGAATTCAAAAAAAAAAAAAATTTAATTTTTTGTGAAAATATGGAAATTTCTTGTAAATATATATATATTTAAATTGCCTGTCAAACAAATTGAAAAAATCTCTTCCTACATCTTTAGAGTATACTTTAATATAATTCATTACCTTTGAAGTTAAAAAAAATATTAAAAATTGAAGGAGGCGTAGTCTTTTAAAAAAGGCGTATATTTCGGCCAAAAAACACTAAATTTTTTTTTTTTTTTAAATATTAAATTTAAAAACATGTATTAATAATTGTTTAAAAGTAGATGTTTTATTTATATAAAATAGTTGGTGCATCTAAATTCATTAATAAATTTTTTTGATTTTTCCTAACGGATCTCCCTTAATGGGTCGAAAAAGGCTACAATGTTTCAAATGGTACATATCCCAATATCGTACTTTCCATTAAGCCAGGGCACAAAAAATTTGTGCCCATTTTTTTAAAGCTGCAAAAAATGAAAAATAACTAAATTATCACTATTTCGACTAACTACACTTAAAGGTAAAAAAGGGTAAAACAATCCAAATATGAATTCATCAAAACTCCCACTTGCTACTAAGCCAGAACTGATAACATCATTGCACAATTTTCATAGCCGTTCATAATAAACCTAAACTATCACGATTTCGATTAACCACCCTAAAAAAGGTCAGAAAGATGCAAAAAATTTCAAATGTTCAAGGGTCCTTTATTCCATAAAGCCAGAATCCTGAAATCGGGTACACATGTTCCGAAAGTTGTAGATAATAAAACTAAGCCATAATCAGTTCTAATACCCCCTTAAAGGTTTGAAAAAGGGTAAACCATTCCAAATGTGAAGTATTCTAATGTCATAATTCTCAAATTAGGACTCATATTCCCAAAGATGTACATAGTTCAAATTAAACTTGTCACACTTTCAACTAATTACCCGTAAAGGGAAAGAAAAGAAGTAAAATTTTCCTAATATGAACCATTCTAACGGCCTATCTCCCATTAAGCTATGATGATAAAAATGGGTAAAGATCCTCCCAAGGCTCAGTACATAGAAACACATAGGCCAGTACGTTAAAAGATCACCCACACATCATTTAAGTTATGAAAACATAATTTGTGCATGTATTAATTTAAAGGATTTTATTCCATGTTAAAAAAGAAAGGGAAGAATTAAAACGAGTCGCCAGTGCTTCAGAAATTGTACTACAAGTTCACTTCTCCGATTCACAGAGCTATTGGTTTGTGTGTGTGTGTGTGTGTGTGTGTGTGTGTGTGTGTGTGTGTGTGTGTGTGTGTGTGTGTGTGTGTGTGTGTGTGTGTGTGTGTGTGTGTGTGTGTGTGTGTGTGTGTGTGTGTGTGTGTGTGTGTGTGTGTGTGTGTGTGTGTGTGTGTGTGTGTGTGTGTGTGTGTGTGTGTGTGTGTGTGTGTGTGTGTGTGTGTGTGTGTGTGTGTGTGTGTGTGTGTGTGTGTGTGTGTGTGTGTGTGTGTGTGTGATTATCAAGATCAGGAGATTATCAGGATTTTATTAAAAATATCAGTACTCACATTGTCAAAACAGCGACGGGGATATGACTAATTTAATTTAGTGGAAACGGCGTTTTATTTGGTTTTTCTCCTCTCATGTTTAAAAGAAAAAATTAAATGTTTCCAGATGTAATAGCATTTTAAATACTACAGCAGTATGAGAACTTTGTCACAACCAACTCATGAGGGCTTGTGACCAATCACAAAGTTACAAGATATTTTCAAAATGTAATTTGAATGGCCAAAATTCATCAGGAATTGCTAATGAAGTATCACATATATTTTCCTCATTTTTACGTAAACGTTTGGACGTAGTGTTTTTAAGTAGTAGGTTTCAAAAATATGGTATATTTTTGTTATTTTATATTATTCAAAAATTTTACCAGATATTTTATTTAACATACAAAATAGGGTGTATTTTTTTCTCCAGAAAGTAGTAAATTATACTATGGCTGAAAATCTGACCACCTTGGTTTTGAAAGTTGAGTTAGATTCGACGTTGATTTAAATACTATTGATTGCAAAGACCATGTGGTATAAGAATAGTAATTTATAATTTATTTACTTCTAGGTTCACGTAACGAAGCTTCCACTGACAGACGGTTTTCAGTTATTATCTATTTTTAGTAGAAATCCGCAAGCATAGTGAGCTCGGGGTGTGGCGAGCGTTAGCAAGCAGGCGGCAGAGCCTTCTGGTTATCCATAAAAAAAATACTAAATGCAAATAGAAACACACAATTAACAACTTGTTTAAAATTTTTATTAAATAAGTGATTGAGAGATGTAATTCAAGTTATTTTTCTCACATACAATGTAGTAAGATGCAAATCGATCGTGAAAACTTACCATCAAATAGACAAAATATATTCTGCATACAAGATCGTGGGTCATTGACATGACGACTAAAGCGAGTAAGCGATTATCTTCTGTAACATAAAGTGACATTTTTCAATAATAAAAACTTGTCAATCGGTCAACTGCGATCCACGCATGGTCAGGTTATTTCAAACTAAATAGACGAGAACTATGAGTTGTAGAAATGCAAAGAAAATATTATATGTTCTGATGAGGTCTCATCTCAGACATTGTTTGTTTCAAACTTTTGGAAGATGGAACTATGAACATTTTAATTCTAAAACAGTGATAGAGTTCCACAGTCTACTGTTTACCCCTCCACGGATTAGGAGGACTAAATCAACTACACGTAATCGGATTCGGGTAAATATACCCAACTAATTTTTGGTGAAGTTGTGGTTTTCGGTTAAAAAAAATCAGAAAAAAACACACACAAATCACAATTTACAGAAGTATGTATGAGAGAAAAATGTCCTTTGATATTTATCAGATGTTTTAAGTATATTTTCCCCTCATGTAACACATTTGAAGACCAAGAGGAAGAACAATGTAAATCAACTTTCTGTAAAAAGTGACCTATGAGACCTCTCTGTTTTTATATTAACAGAACTAACCCATAGTCGATAGTTAAATTAGTAGAATGTCATGGTTTGAGATATATGTAATTCACAAAAAAGACTAGACGTTTTCCCATGCTTCTACGGGTTGCTCCGAAACGTTTGTTTGGAGATTAATATCCCTTGCTATTAGGGAGAGGACATCAGTATGAACTACAAAGATGTTGAAAATAAGGTAAGAAATCATCTCAAAATGGTGTGATTTTCATGAGAAACTCATTTTAAAAGTTACAGAATTTTTTTTTTCGGTTTCTATAGGGAAAGATTTTTAAAAAAAAAGAGCTCTACTTTGATTTACATCTTGGTAATACAAGACTCCATCTTGGACTGAAGCGGTGACGAAATGATTCCGTCGTATACCAGTTTGTATAATTTACAAATGTTTGTATACATATAACACCCTAACTTAGGGTACATTTGTCAACATATTTGTGGCAACAACTTAAGCAAGTTACGAAGGCAAGATTGTTTGCATTGTAATCCCGATAGATCTCATTTTGACAAAGCATTCTGCTATAGCTTTACACTTTTCAAAATTTGCATCGAACATTTTCTAATTCAAAGATCTCAATCTGTTAGGATTGTTACTGTTATTTTTTTTATTTTTTTTTAAGTTGGTATGTCTTTCCTACTTATCTCTTGATGAATCGTACACTGTATTTCTTTTATAATGTTATTTGTCACGTTACTAACTATTGTCAAACTTGTATGGTATGTATTTCGTACGATTTCCAGATGGTTAAGGTAATCTTCCACTCACTATAGTATTATCGTGATTTTAATTTTTTTAAGTTTTCTGGAACAACGCATTTTCATCAAGTTGCAAGATTTGCTTTTTTCAACAGTCAACGGTGCGACTCTTTTGGTAAAATTCGTACTTTTCAACAGGTTATTCTCACAAAAAATTAATCAATAAGAAATTTGAAAAAAAAAAATACATTTCACTTTACTAGTGAACCCATGCTCATTTAAGATTACTCAAAAAAACAATTTTTTTGAAAACCCATACGATTCCTTAGACACTGTACTTCACTTCTGAGAGATATAAGATTCCTTAGGCTTTCTCGACGAGCTTAAATTAATAATTTCTCTTTTTTTATAGTTCTGCCGCCTACTGTATGCCATCACAACTCCCCAATCGAACTATTTCTTATTTTTTCAACTTCGACTTTCAAGCAAATAACACAATGTGTAATTGTAAATAAATTACTTGTAAGAAGCGGAGTCCTTAGCCTTTAAATTGGTATATCATTTATTAAGTTTGGTTTTGTGTAATGGGGAGGGATAGTTACAAAAGAGACAGTCCAAAAATAATATATAAGATAATCTGTCTAAATTTTTCAAGCATTTTTACAACTATAAACTTGTCAATCGGACAACTAAGATCCACGCATGGTCAGGACATTTCAAACTAAATACATGAGAACTACGAGCTGTAGAAATGCAAAGAAAAGATTATATGTTCTGAGTCTGACAAGGTCTAATCCAGACATTGTTTATTTCAAACTCTTGGAAGATGGAAGACTCTCTTGGAAGACTCTCATTTTCATTCTCAGTGTTTGTGAATTGTGCTTTTTAAGGATACTTACTCATCGGAGCCGGGATGGGTGCTTACTCACATACTCGCATAGTGCAAGGCAATATTAAAGAGTAAACCGAACATTCTCCACTGTGTGCGTCCCATAGAGAAGCATGGTTTAATTTTACCTCGCACTATGCGAGGAAGCTCTCATCCCGGCTCCACTTTGTAAGTACCCTATAAGAAGTGTTTTCAAAATTCAAGACTTTTCACCGTTCGGTATTTGATTTTGAAATATATAGCTCCCTTTAAAAGAACATTCCCCAAGGCAATTCACCCTTGAAATTCGTACCCCATGAAAAAAAAAAATAGCAATACAACCAAATTGTGTTCGAAACCATAGATTAAAAAAAAAAATGTCTCATAGGTCACCGGGAAATGTAAAGGCATTTCAGAACGACACAAAAACACACATATTAGGCTATTATTTAATAGATTACTACCTTAAGTAAAACATAGCGAATGTCCATAACGATGAAATTTTATGAAGAGAGGATTATTTACATAAAACGTTTCGTCATTCTTAGGTAGTATAGTAATACAGAGAATCGCAAACAAATTACAAATATATTCGGGTGCAAATCTCAATACTCTATGACTTTAAAGAAGAAATAGCCTTTTTTTTTTTTTTTTTTTTTTTGCGCCAAACTGTACAATTTTCGAGGTTTCCAAAATGCAATCTACCTGAAAACTGCATTGTGAACATCCAATATAATTGAGTGGCTTTTTAGAAGTTCGTTGGAGGCTTTCGTAGCTTTTTCCTGGAACAAGAATCAATCATTAGAGAAAAGACAAGTTAAGAAATTAGAAATTTCGTGCTTGAAATTGTTTTTTTAGAATTTAGAATAAAATTCATTATATTGATTTCTCGACCGAAAACTCGTGACTGGATAACAAAAAAACATTTTTCTACATTTTCGAAGCAGGAGAGAAGCAATCACTTCTTTAAAACAAAACAACGAAATAAATTAGCTTTCTTTTTCAGCATCAACTATATTACATCGGCAAATGTAATAACACATTATAATAACTTACTATTTTACAAATGTTTTAATGTTTATAAAATACTTCCATTGTAAAAAAAATACTTTGTTATTGTTATATTGATCACAAACCAACATCATATGTTCAATGTATTTACTTCTTAGAATTGCTAAACAACGAATGGTAAACAAATTAAAATAATATGTTTAAAAGACCATATTCAATAAACTCGCTGTAAATGAATGATCCTAAGATTTTAAATTAAATATTGAATGGTGTGCATCGCTCGCGTTTATAATTTAACAAAAATAGAAAACTTTTTTTTTAATGAAACGTTATTCTTATGTGATTTGTTTTACCCATTGTGATTAGTTTAAAATTTTTATTATGTGATTGTTAGATTTCAAAGTTAAAATCGTTAGTAATACCAAACATCCTATCGTAATTGCTAATATTATAAAGAAATTCTGCATTTAATTAATTGTAGTTTATATTTTTAGAAAAAATTGCATTAATATTAATTATTTTGGCCAACCGTGACAAGTCAAATGTTACAACAAAACTATTATTACAAAAAATATTATCAAAATAATATTTAATTAACAAACTAAATTCTCTAATAATAGCCAAAATCTTATTTGATAATTTCAACTAGTTTTTTATTACATTTAAAAGAAATTCAATTATTCAATATCTTTTACCCTTATTATTTATTCAACAAAATCAACATTTTATCCTAAGGTGATTTAGTTTTCTCTTATATTTAACTGAAAAAAAGGAAGCAGCGTTTTGATCCATTATAGTTGTATTGCATTTTTTTTACCTATATTCCTTTTTTTTTTTTCCCTTCTTTTTTTTTTCCTCCCCCCCCCCCTTTTTTTCCTTTCCCCCCCCCCCCCCCATTAAATTTTAATTTTTGCTTTAAATTCGTACAATTTCTGTAGCTGTTAAAGGGAGCAACGCACACATTTCCCCACTCCGGATCCGCCCATGTTAGTACGTAATGTATAACATTCATACTTCAACTTGCATGAATGAAAATGTATTAAAAATCCCATTCTTCTAATACAGCGACATCTTATAAATATTTATTTCAGAATTAAAATATTCTGATATAAAATCCTTTTAGATTTCAATAAAAAATATCGCAATGTAATATCTGCTTCCACAATCTTAACGAAACACAACAATATATCTCATTTGAATTTATCGCACACTTCTCCAACATTACTATTTTTATCAGTTCACAAAAAAACGCGCTAATCCTAGATAGTCCCTCAAACAACAATACCGTTATTTATGGATTAAGAAAATACATTTAAAATTGTTCATCGCAATACTTCAAAACAACTTTATTCTTACTTGGCTGAACATTTTGACAGTGTAAACCTTTAATAGAGCTTCATCTATACCCATAAAAGTAAAGCACTTCCCTAAATTCAGCGCCATTTTTTTCTCAATGTTCCGCTTCTTGATCCACGCGTCTTAAAAGCGTTAATTAGCATTCACGATGAACTGTGCTCTACTATAATTAGTGACGTTCTGTAAGGTATAATTTAAGCGACGCGAAAAAGCGGGATTATCTTCGATTGTACCGGTACTTCAAAAGAAGCTCTGACTTTTGTGGCTTGAGGCAAACAAGCAAAAAACAAGAACGAATCTTTCTTTCTCTCACTACGTTAATTGCTATCGATGGGCTACTGGGCATAAATATTCTATTGGCATCTAGAGATATCGTGGGTTGTATTTTTGTTGTTGAATATATCTTTCATGTATCGTGACCTTTTCTGCAAATATATGTGCTCGTAGATTCATGATAATTAGAAATCAAAGGGGATTTCCTAGCGTTAATCGCTCTGTTATTGTATTTTTTTGTCACATCTGATAAAATAATTGCTTACTTTAATGGTGAACTTCGATACATATTTTGGGTTGAAAATTTAACGTGCTAGAACGCATGATCTGCAAACACTTTCGCCCCATCTGTAATATCTGTGCAAACATTTTTTTTTATAATAATCAAATTTTAAAGACTGGTGAAATAGTTACCAATTACATTAAATTTTATATATTTGGAAAAATATATATATAAATAAAATAAAATAAAAAAATATATATTTGGGTTCTGTATCAGTACTCTTTAAATAATTACAACTACGGTTGCACGTATCTGCCAGCTTTTTCGAACCAGAGGTAACGTCTTTGACTTTTTATTTTCCTGTTCTTCAGTAAATCTACTGATTTCCCGGTCATTCGATCCAATTTGCATGACCTCGGTAAAATGATTACGTTCCAAAATATATTTTTATTCAAAAGCAGCTGTGTGGCCGATAATGCTGAGGCCCCGTTGAAAGACATAAAAGTTTACATTTAAGAAAAAGTGGAAAGATATAGTGCAGAGCATTTGGCGATTTTTTTTTTCATTTGACGATCAGAAAAATTGCAAAAATCTAAAAACGCGGTAACTAAAATAAAATGAAAATCAAAACATAATTAATAATAAAATTAGGTTAAAGTATAAAAAATAGTAAAATTGAGGGTACTGTTCTGATAGCCGGTTACCAATTGGCGCAGTTGTCGCAAAGCCTAAATGTTTACCTTTTAAAAAGGCGCGCAAATGTATCGCCAATCCTAAACTAAATATAAGAATCATAAATTATTTGGAATCTGTTAGTTTGGATTAGTTAGGTCTGCAATTTGGCGGTACTCGACTAACGGAATGGTACCAAATTAAGTTGAAATATAAATAATAAAAAAACTAAATTAAAATATAAATGAAAATAAAAATCGTTGTTGAAAAAAAATTTGGAAGAAAAAAAACACCAAATAAAAATTTGCCAAAGAAATGTCTTATACTACATCTATACCGAAAAAAATTATAATCTTTATTTTTACTTTCATTTACCCATATGTATAACACCCGAAGTATAGCATTCGGTCAAAAAAACATTCCGATTTTTTATATCATTTCTCCGCGTTATGGAGCATCCTGATTTCAAAAAAGTGATCAAGAAAAAATGTCTGTCCGAGTGTTTGTGTGTCTGAGTGTACGTGGTCAACATAACTCCTGTACAAATTGACCTACGGTGTTCAAATTTGGTGTGCGGGTTGGTGATCGCTTAGGGACCTAAGATTTAGGTTTTCGTCGAAACCATGCATGCGCATAAGGTAGCTGCCACGGAAAGCTGCCATTGATAGCTGTCATTGAGACCCATACAAGAATTATCGCACAAATTTTCACCAAACTGTCAATTTTTATTAAATGAATGAGGAAAATATAAATCCGATAGATTGCACCAATCCACGTCAGTATTACAATGTAGTTGAAAGTTGTGCGATGTCCTAGTACTTTTTATAACATACTGTCGTCCGACTGTTTGACGCTGTCGAATATAATGTGAAACGAGCAATTCTCTTCTTCACGCAACTAAAAGAATTTCGTCGTCCAACTTTTTGTTGTCTGACGAAAGTCGGATAGTGTAAAAGAAGCTCTCAATTACCAACTTCATAACCACGACCAAAATAAAGCACCAAAGGAATAAAATCACAAATGAAATACGCTTCTGATACAAATAGTAAAATAGTCTAGTGTAAATAGTAAAGCATGTATAATACAAAAATATATTATAATTTAGATAAAATAATATGAAACTGGATACACAGGACAAAAACACTATACAAATAAAAACAATCAAAAGAAGGAATTTCAATATTTTGGGTTAACTACTAAAGGAAATAAAGAAATATTTACATTAGAATAAAAATAAAAGAAATAATAACGAATGTCGAAATAATTTGAAAGTTTTCTTTGAATTTCAATAATCTTAGCCACTATGTTTACATTCAGAAAAATTGAAAAGATAGAAAAAAAATTTCCAGAGATTACATTTGGGAGAAAGTGTTGGCAAACGTGTCAAATCTATATATATAAAACTGAGTGTCATCATTCTTGTAACTTTTGAACTTTTCATGACTTGTAAAATTATTAAATTTGACATAATAGTCCAGCTGTTATTTTTTCAAAATTTTAGGTTTGGTATAAATAATTACACTACTATTAAAAGTTTTATACGTGCATACATCTGCTAGTAATTTCGACACACGACACAGCAGTATCACCTCTTTTTTATTATTATTATTATTATTATTATTATTATTGTTATTATTATTCTATCCAAATTTCAGGACAGGTAATATGATTATATAGCGGTTCAACGTTTGACATGTTCGAGTACGTCTGCCAGCCCCTAATAGTAACGTCTGTATCATTAAAATTCAGTTTGATTATAGGTATCGATTTGTGAACAATTATTTAAAATTGACTCTAAAACAGTATCTCTCACAAAATTTGTTTTATTGTACACTAAATTATCCTTTTCTTAAAAAAAAAAAAAATTACCCTGTCAATAAATGCCCTGATAAATAAACTATCCCAAATCACGTACACACATTATTTGAGATGGCTTTTGTTTGGTTTTGAAAACATGAGCATTTAACTAAAATACATATCTGGTGCTTTAAAATTCGAAAATTAAATATCCTAATAATTATATTCGTAAATAAAAATGTAATTTTTCCATCACAATAAAAGTAGTTAGTATTACCGTAGCTTGGAATTATAACTCATGAAACTTAAACAAAACTACATCGTGACGGAACAAAAAAGAAAATAATATTGGAATTCTCTAAATAGTAAACATTCTCTATAATAAATATTATCTTCGTAAATTTAAATTTTTCTTTTCCTCTTTAAAATCCGAAAAAAGTTTCAAACTAATACACACGTTTTTCCATTATCAATAGCAACACCCTCTACTTTTATAAAAACGAATGCAACCCGAAGATCTTGAAAGAACGTTCAGCAAAAACGTTTTCCGGCAAGATTGTTCCATTTCTTGGAATGCTGCGAAACGTGATGGAAGTATGCTAAAAATCTCCTTACGGATGCCGCTGCGAAGTCGTAAAGATCTATTTTCAGTTCTTTGGAAAGGGGATTTTGCTTCCATCTAAAAGTATTGCTTTTGTGTGCTCTTTCAACTCTTTCGAAGATAAAACACGAACCAACAAAACAGAAAGAGTGAGAGTTGAATACAGAAAATGCATGAAAAGAAAACGTGCAAATCATGTGCTACCCCTAAGAAAGCAAACACAAGACTGAGATAAATCGTATTAAAAACACGTACCATTTGAATTTGTTACAAACCATGGTTTTTATACTTGGTGGGGAAGTAGGTAGCTAGGCGTTTCAAATGAGATAGATGAATACCACCGATTAGTTTTATACATGGGAACGTTTAGCACATTTTATTCTTTTAGTTTCGTTAAAAATTTGAAATAAATTGAAAGTTTTACAGAAAGAAACTATTTTAACAGATGATTTCCTGTCAACCTTCTTTTTATAGTGATGTAGATGTAAAAAAATAAATTTAAGGAAATTTCAAATGTCTTAAAAATATTAAAGGTAGTTATTTTAGTAACGTCAAATAATAACTTAAAGTAAGCAATAGATCAAATACTTTGTCAAAATAAAAATTAAATTTTAGTGAAGTGAAGGGAATGGCACAAAATTAAGCTAAATAAAAAGTTTTGGAAAATGTAATTTTTTGCGCGTGAAAAATTTGAGCTTAAAAAAGTTCCTGATTTAATGCAGCTTTTCAAGAATTCCACAATGTAATGCTTTTTGTTTTAAAAGTTCCCCCATGTAAGGAAAATTGCCAATTTCCAAAATATTTTCCACCATCTTTTCCATACTGGAATCCCTTAAATAAAAACGGTGTTAATTAATTAACAAAATTTCGATTCAACTTTGAAGGATTCAAATTATTTTTTTTTTATTTTTTTTTTTGAAAATATGCTGAGTTATTTTTAATTAAACAAACTCATATGCATATTTCTTAAGCCACATAGTATGATATTGGACTTTAGTTGCCGTAAATAACGTTGCTTATTTTGAAAACTATAAGAATGGTTGGTTGAGAATTATTTGCATAATTGGTGATATTCAACTTTGATCGATTCACTTTTTTTTTTTTTTTTTTTTTTAATATTTTGCCTCTCTTTACTTAAACAAACTCATATGCATACTTCTTAAGCCACATAGTATGTTATTGTTCCTTTGTTGCCATAAATAAGGTTGCTTATTTTGAAAACTATAAGAATGGTTGGTTGAGAATTATTTGCATAATTAATGATATGCGGATATCCGGACTTAACCACTATTGATTGGATATTTTAAATAAATGGATCTGCATTAATGTAAAATGAAACACAAAGATTGACCCAGATGAACTTCGAATTATTTTAGAAATATATATATAATGCGTAAAAACTGTACAAAAATGTGCTAAATACCATCAATAACCACATAACCTAAACAATCACCACAAACCAAATTTTCAAGGCTTGAGCGAAGATTTTTTTATAAAATGGAATTAAATATTTAAGCTTTTTTTTTTTTTTTTTTTTAATTCCAAGAAAAGTAACTTGTATAACAACAAACAAAAACATCTAAATTACAGTATTCAAATTCAATATCATTCAAGATTCATAAAACTAAACAAATATCTTGTGAAACAATACCATATCAATTCATAACAATTAGTTCAACAATCTCTATCTACCATTTTGTGCACTACCCTTCCCCTATTATAAACAAATAACTAAATCGACAACAACGAAAATGCATTTAATTGATAACATTATTTATGGACCTCATCTTCACATATTAAAAACATATCACTCAAACCTATTTGCTAATTACAAGGCACGCTAATGTAGAACCATCTACCCCCTGAAGTACCGAAAAAACAATACAACTCCATTAGATAAAGCTACAGATAAACATAATTGTTGATCACAACCAGTCACGGTAGCACTGATTCATAGACGCAAGCGTAAACAAAGCATTGTTAGAAGCATAACCCTTCGAAGAAGACAGCGATGCTTCGGATGGAGACATGGTGATACAAATCAAGCCCTCATCATTAAAGTGCAAGGAATTCACATTGTTACAATGGGAAGGTCAGCACCCTCCTGGGCTAAAGACCTCCATTATTGGAAAGCGTGACCAAGTGTAATAGGCGAGATGACTTTTAAAGTCACTGAATATATTCGTTTGGTTTTAATTGAAGATTGGCACGTGTAGTCTTTTGTCCCTGCTGTGTCAATTTTGAAGCTATTGTTAATTTTATCTAGTGTTACTTTTGGTTCAGGGTGTTAAGTACAAAAACAGCAGTGTCTGAAAATATGTTAGAAATTTTTTTATGCACCTTGAATTGAAGGGGGAAAAAATTTAATTTGAACTTTCAAGTAACAAATGTTTTATGAGAGATCTCAGTTTAATGAAGTGATTTTACATAATTCAATTTTGTAGTTGGACCAAGAAGTAACTAGAGAATGGGTTGATGGTGCAGAATTATTTTTTAAAACTAGAATACAAATTTATCTCGTTTTTAGTTGATGCTCTTGTAATGTAATATGTTGTTTTAACATGTGTTTTCACACACAAAAAATTAACTTGGATTATAGTAGTTAATACGGTAGGCCAGTAGAAGTATTCAAATGTAATGTTTGATTAAAATTTCATTACAAAAAAAAAAAAACTCAACATTTTAGGTTTAGCCAGATCAAGATTTAAAATTTGTCTTGGTCATTTTAAGTGCTACCGGAATAACTGAAAATATCAAAAAATAAGTCGGATAAGGTTTCAATTGATATAAATGAAAAGATATATATAAATTTATATGACAATCTTCGTAAAATTCAAATTAACACATAAAATAAGAATGCATCCAAAACAGTTCACTCCACCCCAAAACAAGCCTCCCCCAGACTTAAAACAACTCCACCTTCCATGCACCCCTCCTTTCCCCCCCCCCCCCCTTATCAAAACCCGAAATAAAATAACCTCACGTTGATCAAAAAACCGACCAACTAAACAACTTTCTTCAGCTGAAGGTCACTTCCCCCTCTGCCCAAGTCTTGCCGTGCTCGTGCGGACGTGACAAGATTCTATAAATCTGGACGCACCAACAATTCGCCAGACCGAAAGGGAAAGTATGCGTGACTTGGAGCAGCGAAAGTCATGGAATTGTTTTTAATTAGGGCCCGAGTGGAGCAGTCGATATGCTGCTGCTGGTGTTGCTTTTTTGGTGACATCCGAAATGGACTGACCGAGTTAGTTAGTCTCTGCACGTTTCGTGTGGGTCACAATGAGATGCGTTGAAAGGTAATTGAGTGGCGATGGGCTCGCGTACTTTGGAAAGACAATGCGACTTCGAAACTCAGATATGATTCAGAATTGGTGTAACAACAACGGTTAGTTGTGAAGGAATTATGGCGGTACTGTTTGTAGGAAGTCACTGCTTTTGGAAGGGATAAATGATATTGGCTGGGTTATTCTATGACTTATATTTATTTTCTTTGATACGTATTTAGTTATATTCCAAAGAAAAGTTGATCTCATAAGAACATCAGGAGTTGGATAATTATTTAAGCATATTTCTAAACTTTATATTTGATACTTAGAGTAGGCATATTTATTAATGATAATAACATTTTTTTTTATTTACCTTATTTAAGGTTAAAATCTTACCTTGTAAATTAGCATTGTAACTAACTTGGCATAATGACAACATCCAAGATTTAACTGCATAACAACTCCGGATCATCAAGCTAACATTATAACCACTTTGAGGCATCATCTATCGAAAGCAAATATAAAAGTGAAGTACAAAACAATTGTCATACTGAAATACTGTAAAAACTTTGAAAATTCATCTTCAGCGCAACGCTGCATGAAAATAGAATGCTCAAAACTGAAATACATCAAATTGAAAATTGAAAAAGTTACATTAAGTAAAAGATTGAAAATCTTCTTTTCATCAATCATTCTTTCAATCTTCTACCTAATGTAACTTTATCAATTTTCTATTTTAAATTTGATGTATATCATCTATCAAACTCAGCTAAAGCAGATTATTACAGTAACGCCCACTGGCTGCTCGCTTACTTATCAGAAACTTTACACCAATGAAAAATGTAAACAAAATTTAATCTGGCGAATTCCACCTGCACACCAATGATACTCCGGAACATCTCCTGGCACTCTTCTGGAAATCAAATGCGATCGAGGCTCCCAGATTGCTTTAGATGCTTCTACAATGTCTGTCATTCAAACATGGCATAAAAATTTACCCCACTTGTAAAAAATGCTGTGACCATCCAGCCTTACCGGATCACATTCTGAATTGCGTCGGACTTTCCAGGACGGACTTAACATCAGACCCTCTTATTGTAATCGATTTTCTGGGGGTCAGCAAGCTTCTGGAGTTGATCTGACAAATGTCAGATCTACTGAGGATAAGCAACAACAACATTACAATTAATTATTTTTAATTTCTTGATTGCAAGATTTGACGATACAACATATAGAGTGACTGAAGATAAAGCGGGTAATAAACAGACATAAACTTAAAAATATGCTTATAAAAAAAAATAGTACTTTAATGCATTAATATTTAACCATAAACATTCACTTAAATTATACATGGGAATTCCGTTGTCTTTGGGGGCAATATGACCAAGTCAAATGCCCTTCTATATATCAGAAGGCGCAGCTTGATCCTATGGGTCCTCGCGCCAAAAATCTTCAACCAACCTACCATCTATCTATAAATCAAATCATGGTCAGTCATACCAGGAGGTCAAATCAAACAAAAGCTACAAAGTCCATCAATGCCCTTTCACCCCCACTTCCTCTCTTTTAAGTGCAGGCCTTCCAATTCGGAAACTTATAATTCCATATATGAACTGCCCTGACGAACGTTCCATAGCGTTTCACAAAAACTCATTCATTGGAATATGATATCAGCGTATGATTATAACTCAAGCACTGGAAGTGGAAAGCGAATCAGGCAGAATCTTAAATAAGGGGGTGGTTTTCGAACTAACATGTATTATTGTCGCTTTAATGTGACAAGGACTTGACAAATTGGGACAATACTGGCCGAAAGGTAGCAGGAACACACGATGAATCTTTCATCATGTTCTACATAAAAAAAAAGTTTACAGTGAAATAAGGTGACAGCTTAGCATTATTATTTGTTTATAGAGTGACTATGAGAAGCGTCGACTAATGTCACTGAATAGCAATGCATCAAAGATTGGAAAACAACTATTGGCATTATAGACAGAGATATGGTAGCCAGGTTGACAGGGTGATTACCCCTGGCATCCTGACAACCATCCCCTTTACCTATAATGTCCACACCACAGTATTATTATTACCGTCACTGTACAGTGACAAGCATATGACAAATTGTGCCAAAACAAGCCAAAAGCTAGCCAGAACTCACACGACGAAAATTTCTTCCCCTTTCTAATGCTGTTTTAATAACATTGAAAATAACTAGACTGCATTTTTATTGATTGAACGTTTCGCGTTGCTTATAAAAATGGAAGGATGCGACGTTGAAGTTCAGAGCATCGATGTTCATACTAAGAGAACGTCAATATACATTGATGGCTCAGAGAGATGTCAAAATTGTCCCTCTCATCAATCAGTGCGATTGTCACTAGTATCACTCGTTACATGTTTTGGAAGACTTTCAATTTGAGATGTTTACATACCAGCTATTCTCCTGATTTTTATGGAATTTTTTGTACGAGTTAATTTCAGGGATTTATTTCTGCGAGATAAAAAATTAAAGAGATTTTTTAAAAGATTATTGAAAGTTTATTAACAATTTCATTACACAACACTAAAAATATCGAGAGAAGTTTACGCAAAGGCTCTGTCTATATGTTTGAAGTCATCTTTCTCAAGCATAGCTAAAAAAATATATATACCTGCAATATGTCGAAGGAAATGTCTAGACGATTTCCAATACTAAAATTTAATTGAAAGTTACGTTATAATTCCTTAAGCTTAATTTAATCTATGGGTGTGGAACATCGCAAAACTTTCAATTACACTATAATACTGACGTGGATTTGAGTCATTTACCATTTTTATATTTTCATCATTCATTTAGCAGAATTGCCCAATTTGGCGATATTTTTTGCGATAATTCTTGTATGGATCTTTAAAAGAAAAAGAAAAAGCTCCACCAAAATGCCGATGTTGTCGATAAACTTTTCGGTAATTCTTATAATATACTTTTTTATAAGAGAAACTGAAAAGCGATGAAAGAACGATCGTTGATGAGGTATGCTCAAGGAAAGAGAACTCTGTGTTAAAGGCATTGTTTTTTCAACTATTTACGCCATTAAAGCATATTTACAGGGATTTCGGAAGTGGGGATGTTTAGAACACATTAAGGCGCCTTACCACAGCGACTTTGATTAAAATCATTAGAGCCGTTTTTTAGCAATTTCTAAAAAACATGATTTTTTCAATGGAAGCTACCTTATGCGCATGCGCGATTTTGACGAAAACTTTAATGATCGGTTCCATTGTCATTACCAACCCGCCCACCAAATTTGAACATCGTAGGTCAATTTGTTCGGGAGCTATGCTGACCACATACACACAGACAGACATTTTTTCTAGATCACTTTTTTGAAATCAAGGTGTTCCAAAACGCAAAAAAAGGTGTTTTTTTTTTGTTTTTTTTGTCCGAATGCTATAATTGAAAGTAAAAAGTCACAATCCTCTGTTATAATATCTGTTTGAAGGTCTCGATAAGATTAAAAAATAGAATTACATAAAAGAAGTAGAATTATATAAAATTCCACCGTAATAGCTTAACTTCAGTAGTAACTCTATGAAAAATGTCCATATTTGCTGTGAATATAAGTTTTGAATTGGAACTTGAATATTTGGGGGCAAGTTTTCTCACCAAATAATTAACCCTACTCGTAAAATTGGTAACCCTACTCGTAAAAAAAAACACCAAATGAATAGGGTTTCAGTTATCATAATATCAACTTCAACACAGGGATATTTCAGCCATTAAATGTGGCCAAATTGCTGAAACTTTTCATTAAATTTCTTTTAATTGAATTTAAAATTTTATTATGTTATTATTCACAATTAATCTTTGCAATAATGGTTATTTTAGAGTAAGATATAATCATTTTTGTATGATAACATTTTCATCCCAATTGGGACACATACCAAAGGATCCAATCGAGCTGAAACTTGGCACATAGATTCGATGTCAATGACAATGCATTCTATAAAATTTTGGGGTTGTTGCTGTCACTAAAAGATTGCTTTTACGGAATACTAATAAACCAACTTGCCGTCATCCAATCACACTAAAATAGCCATTAAAACCGATCATTGTTGAAACTCTTTCCTGTTGTCAAAATTTAAAAAAAATAATAATAATAAAATTGCTTTAATCAGAATAAATCATTGATATTTCGATGTGAGGGAATAAATTCACGTTCATTTTTAATAATTAAATTTTTAAACGTAGTTTGAAGCAGATTTTACAAATAGAAATATTTTTAATATCGGCGCTGTGTTAATGAATATAAAAATTGATAATGCATATAATAGATTTTTTAAAAACTCTGTTTTTATGAATTATATTATTTACTTACTCATGTTTTCGATAATTGGATTTCATTTCATTTGACATATTGCATTCTTTGATTATGCATGTTTTTGAATAGCTGGATTAAGAGAGTTACTGTCACTAAAAGGCCACTTCTACACACTTTCCGAATGCTGCACATCATGTTCAGAACCGAGCATGTACAATTTAGCGACCATTTAATCACTGAAATCTCTAGCAGTTAAGGTTATTTAATTTAATGTTATATATATATATATATATATATATATATATATATATATATATATATATATATATATATATATATATATATATATATATATATATATATATATATATATATATATATATTGTTGCGTGGGTGGGTTCGAAAGATTTGAAGCCAAAGCAGATTAAAACTTGCAGAAGTTTATTCCACTATTACTCTTCACAGATTCCTTTACAACTCCAGAACTTCTCGTTCCAGTAGACTCAATACAGCTCTTTTCACAACAATAGAGCACAAAACAGCTGTAAAAACTTGACAACACAACTGCTCAAATCGCGGCAAAAGACAATGCAATACAGTTCGCTTTCGGAACTCTCTGAACGCTCACTGAGACTCAGTAATTCCAGTCAACTAATGGACTCAGCTAACAACTAACTCCATCACCCGTTCTCCTGAGCTTTTATAGGGGAGGGGAACATTCTTGAGACTTCTAGAGGTAGATATTTGGAGAACTTTCCAGGTCGTAGTCGAAAAGTCCTATACATGTACATGGGAACCGAAAATGTCTCCAAATGGTCGCCAAGTTTGGCGACATTTGGCGATTTCTCTCCAAATTTGGCGACAAAAATTAGTCGCCAACTTGGCTCTATCTGGCCAATTTGGCGAGATTTCCATTACCATAATGTTAAATACCCTGTTCCTTGTAAAACCCGCTTCCCAGCGTTACCTCTGTAAAACTCGTTATCAAGCATTGAGACCCACATTGTGGGGAAGCAAACTAACGACGAACTATTGCAATGCCTTATGCGAAATGTACATAAATTTTCCTATTTACAAAATTAACACTACGAAATATTTACAAATATACAAAAATTCGTAACAATATGAAATAATTCGTTACAGCAGTTGACATTCAAACTATTTTTCCAAGGGAACATTTTTTTTTTTTACGTTGTTATCTTTTTTAGCTTACTGCTGTATTTATATAAAGCAAAAGTAGAAACATCATAAAATACAATTTTACTGTCAGTAGCAGTTTACTTACACTTATTTTGAACGGTTGAATCAACAATCATCAATTTGACTTCAACGTGTAGATCTAGCGTTAGTACATTTTTAATGATTTGAGTCCCCTTGACTTGGTTCTTTTTACAAAAAAACAAGATACAAATTTTTAATCATAAACGTAATGTACAGGATTGTTTACTTATTTCCGTTTGTTTACTTTATACTGTTCCTTCATTCTCTGACATTGAAGAATGTACTTAAAATTTGATAAGATTTTTTACTGGTTTAGCAGCGTTTCACTACTTACTTTTAGAGGCAGGCCATATGACTTATAATGGAACTTTTCGCGGGCCGGATACACCAATATATGTATTTTTAATTAGTATCGATTTAACAAAACATAGTATTTCAGAAAACTGAAAAAAAATATTGACATAAAAACAAAAATAAAAATAAACAAATGATGATAATTTTTCTTATCTTAATAAAATTACATTTGATTTTTTTTTTTTTTTTAATAATAAAAAACAACTTTTTTAAATATTAATAAATAAAAATCTAACAAAGAAGTGAATCTTTCGTTCCAACATGATATCACGATTTAACCTAACTTTTAATAAAAGTATTTAAACTATACTTCCAGATAACCCTGTTTTCTCGATATCAATTATGAGACTTGGCGGTCGAAATCGTTCAGTTTATTTTATGAAAGAATTACTATTTGTCGCAGTATTTGTTACAGCCAATCTTAATAAGTTGTCCAAATAAGATTCAGTTAACTTGTTCCTGTATTTATTCTTGATGAAAATTATCTTGGTGGAAGCTTCTTCATATAGTTTCTTTGGGCACATAGTGAACTCTGTTCTTCATAGTTAACACATACTATTTGGATAAATTAAAATTATGTATAAAATTCCATACCATAAGGATTGATTTTTACTTTTAATTACCCATATGTATACAATGAAAGTATAGCATTCGGTCAAAAAAAAATCTTGCGTTTCTCCACGTTTTGGAAAACAACCTGATTTCAAAAATAGGATCTAGAAAAAATGTGTGTCTGTGTGTATGTGGTCAGCATAATTCCTGAACAAATTGACCTACGATGCTCAAATTTGGTGAGCAGGTTGGTGGTGACCATGGGACCGACCATTAAGGTTTTCGTCAAATTCGAGCATGCGTATAAAGTACCTGCCATTGAAAAAATCAGGTTTTTCAATGATTGTCAAAAACGGCTCTAACGACATAGCTCTTCAACGATCGTTTTTTCTCCTCTCCTCAGTTTCACTTAAAAGAAAGGATAATATAAGAATTATCGAAAAGAATATCGTCAAAATCACCACATTGGAGAATTATTATTATTATTATTTTTAAAGAACCATGTAAGAATTATCGGCACCAAACTGACAATTATTACTAAACGAATGATGGAAATATAAAAACGGTAAATGACACAAATTCACATCAATATGTAGAGTAATTGAAAGTTTTCGAGATGTTCCACACCCCTAGTTTGTACTTTCAATTAACCATATGTATACATAGGGTAATGAAAGTATAGGATTCGATCAAAAAAAAAATTCGCATTTCTCCATGTTTTAGAACATCCTGATTTCAAAAAAGTGATCAAGAAAAAATGTTTGTCTGTGTGTATGTGTGTCTGTGGTCAGCATAACTCCCGAAAAAATTGACCTGCGATGTTCAAATTTGGTGTTCCGGTAGGTGGTGGCCATTGGTTTTCGTCCAAATCGCGCATGCGCATAAGGTAGCTGCTATTGCAAAAATCATGTTTTTCAGTAATGGGGAAGTTGCACTATACTCAAAATGCTGTAAAATTATATTTTTCGAAGAGAAAAATTGATGCAGTTTCTGAATATTCAATCAAAATGTTCAAAAACCGTTTTATTAAATATGAAAAATGCAATTAAATATGAGTGAAAACGTCAACAACATCAAGTGACCGAAAACAGCCCTTTTGACCGTTGACGTCAGGGTGCACGAAGGCTCCGCACCCCGAGCTAACTTCACCTCGTGTGTAGTGCATTGAATGAAGCGATTGCTTGGAAAATCTATAACTCCACACGTTAATATTTAAAATAAATACCAATTTTTTTTAATTTGATCTTTATTTTTTTTTAATAGTCCCTATAAATTTATCATGCCGTTAGACCAAGGATTTAAAAAAGTACAATCAGATAACCTTTCAAGAGTAGATTTTATCAGTATGATATCATTTTTGGCAAGAAATCCAACCTTTGTGGATGCAGAAATAAGAGGAGTTAAAATTCAAAGATTAGTGATTTTTAAATTATAGAATTTCCTTTAATTTTTTTTATCATTCATATGTTTTTCTGAGTTCTAATATAATTTTGTTGGTCTTAAGATTGGTTGGTTGTTTTCAGATTATCTGGCGCTATCAGCAACACGAGGGCTATAATGCGCCAAAACATTCGTCATTAGACAAGCCAACATACATTTACAAATACCCATGCCTTACATGGGACTCGAACCCACAATCTCACGGTCTAGAAGCTAGCACGCTAACCTCTACATCGTTTGATCGGCTTGGTCTTAAAGGTTACCACGTTGTATAATCTTTAATTTTTGAACTAGGCTCGCATTTTTTTTTCACATTTAAACAAGTGTAAAAAAATATGTATTTTCAAAGTTTTTCCATTTGATATTTAATCAATTAAAACGTAGTTACTTAATTAGAGTCTGATTGCACCGGTTATAACTTAATTTGTAATTTTTTTAGAACTTTGATTTCAATTGAAAATGGAATAATGATTCACTACAGTGAACCTATTAGAATTCTAAATAGAACTTAAATACAGCTTTTCTTTATCATAGTTTTGTTTTGAAAGTATTTAAAATAACCCTTTTTTTCTAAAGACATCAAGACTTAAAAGTAATTTCCCAACTACCAATGTGTAGTATAGTACCTAAAATTCTATACGTTTGTATAAGTTATTTTCACAGAAAAGGACTAAATTTTAAACTGCCTCTGTTTAAACATATTGTGGAGTCAATAATATTCCTTTTTTTTAAAGAGCAGGGAGTGAAAGTTATGCCATAGGATATATTCACGATTTGAAAATCGCAAACAACTGTTTTTTAATCTTCAAAGAAAGTAAAGATCAATAATATTAATAATTACTCTTAAAAGACCCAACTGAAATATCTCGCATAATTCGTTTGTTAATTGAAGGGAAAATATTATTACAAGACTTCGAATTCTTAACAATCTATTAAAATATAAAATGAGGGGAATTATTGATCTGAAATGCTAAAGAAAAGATATTCCAACGAAAACAAATTTGTTCGTGTATATTTTAAATCAATTCAAACAAAAATAATCTCAATTTACTGAAAAATAACATTCACAGCAATAGAGAGAAGTTTCATAAAACAATTTCGTATTTTTGGTTTTGTCTCGCTTCATTGCAGTGCCCCATTGTTTAAGGATTCTTAGGTTCACTAAAAAAATACTTTATCCGGAGCATAAATGGTGGTATTTTTGCAGCAAGGAACAATACAATACTTATAAGGCACTTTTGACATTGTAAATATAAAATTTCAGTGCAACAACTTTAAAAGAAAAAAGCCGAAATCACAACCGCTTTGGTTTTGCAGGAATCGAAGAACCGGAAGAACCTAGGCCATGTATCGTGACGTCACAGTGCAAAGACGGTGTTTTTAAAGGAAGTGAAGTCAGGGTCATTCAAAGTTAATTTAAATAATATAAATTGAATTTTATCAAACTGTAAATGGTACCATTATGTTTATTTTAAAAGGAACTATTGTTTTCAAAAGAGTTTGAAAATCATGCAACTTCCCCATTGCGGCTCCAACGATTTTGATCGAAATCGCTGATGTAATGCTTCTTGAGGTGTTCTAAACATCTCAACCTCCGAAATTTTCGTAAAAATGATTTAATGGTGTAATAAAATTGAAAAATGAAAGCCTTTAACACAGAGTTCTCTTTCCTTGAACATACCTAATCAACGATCCGTTTTTTCTTCTCTCCTCAATTTCATTTATAAGAAAGGATATTATAAGAATTAGGGAAAATTATATTGTAAAAATTATAGATTTGGCGAAGGTTTTTTTAAATTTTTTTAAAGACCCATATAAGAAATATCGCAAAAAATAATATCACCAAACTGGCCATTTTTTCTAAATAAATAATGAATATGTAAACACAGTAAATGACACAATCCACATCAGTAATATAGTGTGATTGAAAGTTGTGCAATGTTCCACATCCCTAGTTTCTTCTGTGTGACCGGACGCACAGCGCAGTGGTTAACGCTTGAGTTTTGACTGGAGACATATCTGCCACTCTTAAGAAAGAGGAATCTTCAGTTTGTGGCACTTCTTAAAAAGTTCAATTAAATTCCAAGAAAAAAAAATTGTATGCGTGGATTTTTATTCTGATTAAAATGCCGATTAGAAAAGTTATATACTTTTTGGTAGATTAATCGTTTTCTTCTAATTTAAAACTCATACATTAAAGATACTATGCAATCGTAAATTGAATATAATTTTGATCATTTTTAAAAATAAATTTCAGAGACAAACATTATTTAATCAGACTACAATTCTAAAATTTTAACTAATTTGAATTAATTTCAAAAACAAAAATAACAAGAAACTTAAAGTTGAAATGTTGAAGAACTTTTTTGCACTTCTTAACCTGAAAAATAAAAACAATACTAAAAGCAATATAGATGAAAGATATTTCTACGTAAATTTAAGTGCAGAATTGTATAAAGTCATATCATAAAATCACATAATAGTTTTAGAAAGCTTTTCTACAAGGAGTTATATCTTTTGTCTTTTTGATATGTCAGTCATCGTTTGAAGCATAGTTTAGTTTGCAATCAAATTACCTGACAGCTTTTGATGATGATGGATTACCATACGATCTCTTTTTCTTTTTTTTTTTAATGGATACCTCATGTAACGCATTCGTAATAACTTAGTTCATCATTCAGATATGATGGACACGCTGAAATATTTAAACATTTCTTTATTTTTTTCAATATTTATTTCAATCTACAATCATCTGAATAAAAAAATTATTATATTCGCATGCGTAGGTGAATTTCGAATTAAATTTTTGAAAAGTTTCTTTTCCAAACTCATTTTCCAACTATTTGGTGCCAGTCTATTTTTAATAGGTAAACCACATAGACAAAAATTATGTCTTACGAAATAAAATCATGTTAAATTATGGCCATCACTGTCACGAAAAATAAAGCTTTTACACACGTTCCTATTACAATACATCCGGTCCAGATACCAAGCATATACAATTTAGCGACATGTAATGACTGAAATCTCTAGTGTTATAGTTGATGACGTATAATAACAAAATATAATTTTTTAACTAAAACAGTCACTTTATTGGAAACAATACAGATTCTAATCCAATTTCTTTATTTTGTGCCATTTGTGAACTTATTTTCACCATGCTAAAAACTTTTCCTGTCTAACTTTAAAATACTTCTAGTTCAAACCGAACTTCTAATTGATACTTCTGGACGTAACTTCCAGTTAAAATTTTACTTTGAAACTCGTCTTTGTGACCTTAATGTGACATATAGCATACATCTGTTAATATTTTGGAATATTGACCTCAAAGAGACAAACGAAGAGAGCCTTTTTAATAAGCTTCTTATCAAAGGAGATAACTCTTGTCTCTCATCCTTGTATATCAATTTACTATAAGTGTAAATAAATTCGAAAAATACTTATTATGCAATCGACCGTTGACGAGATAAAAAAAAAAAAGTCCACCAAACAGATTTTAGTTCATCGAAACAATGCCACGAAGCTGAGGCATACCACTGGAAGGCCACGTCGCTAGTCCGAACCACATCTCCGAGGAGGCAAGGTGCTCTCACATTTTTGTCACCAAAAAAAAGTTCACCAATGGTTGATGGGATAATAGATAAATATCAAACGTTTCACTCTGATCTTCAGTAAGAATGGATCAAAACAAATAAAAAGCTTTGTGACTGTTTTCTATCTCTATGGGTGGTTTTTTATATATATATATATATATATATATATATATATATATATATATATATATATATATATATATATATATATATATATATATATATATATATATATATATATATATATATATATATATATATATATATATATATATATATATATATATATATATATATATATATATATATATATATATATATATATATACTAACAAATCAGAAATACTTGTAAAATAAAAATGTGTTTTCTGAAAGAGTAACGATAGAATACAAGTATTGAAATTCATCAAAGAAAAGATGAATAGTAACTATAATAGCTATGGGAAAGGTGCTCCTCCTACGCTTGTGCAATTATTCGATGGTATCTTGTAAACTGGTTATGCAAAAGATAAGATTTGTTATAATTCTGGTAATTTGTTTTCCGTCCTTTGGGTCGTCCCATCCAGGTCAAGGCGAGATATATTTGTTCAAAACATATTTCTTATCGAGAGAGTCATGCATAACGACTTATCTTGTGCATATAGAAATAAATTGAAATTTAAAAAATAATATAGTTGAAGAAAATTCTATATAATTTATATATAATTAAATTCTATAACTCTCAAAAATAGTAAGTATTGATAAAGAAATCTTGTATTTTTTTCAAATTTCTTAGAGCAATAAATTAAGAGCAGTTAATTAGAGCAATAAATTAAGCGAAAAGAAACACGGATTTGACAAATTTGTTTATAGGTCAGGACTAACTTATTGAATTGAATAAATATAACAATTTTATCCTTCATTTTGTAATTGTTAAATAGCGATCGTAACCATTACACTCCTGCAACGGAATCATCAACATTTCATTTTCTTATGTTTTACCTCGTTTCAAAGATTGTACAGAATGTTAATTCATTAATTAGTACGATTAGTGATTTTCTCTCATTCAACTGACCATACTGTACAAGTAATAATAAATAACTATTGAACTTGCATAAAATTCGAACATTCCATTACCGAGCTGTTATTCAATCAGCTATTATTTTGGTCGAACTTCTGAAAGACAAGTTCCATTCCAGAAATCCTCTTTTTGAACAACGGGAAGTTTAGATTTTAATTATAAGTGCTTTTAATTCGAAACAATTGATTAAATGGAAACGCATCCGGAATGTTAATAAAGAGCACAAGCTTTAAAATTAGGTTAAATTTTGCGGGTGGTCCGTTTGGAAATCTCGCCCTTTATTGAGAAGACATCGTACAGTACTCGGATACTGATAATCATTTTAATGCTGTACAGTTTCATGAATATTCGAAAGTTTTACAAAATGAACCCAAGATGTTCTGTTTGAATGCAATAAGACATAATCATATCGACGCACTAATTCAGGGGTCGGTAGACCGTGGTTCCGGAGCCGCATGCGGCCTCTTCTCATATATATTTTCAGCTCTTCAAATTCTAAGTAGTCAAGTAAGAATAAACCGACAAAGCAATAAATGGTAATATATATCTGTTTTATTTGGTTGAATTCATTATTAAACTTACTGCATAATTTCAAACTCGAGAAGAGAGATGAAACATAGAAAAATGAATAAGGTGAACTGTGACGCTGCTATTCTGAAATGGCAACTTAAACTCAGCTCTCACAAGCCCCTTGGCATTTTCTCAGTAGAAATACGGAACAATAGAAGTGCGCCCACCATGCGTCACAGTCTCAGTTGCATCGCACTTTTGTCGACGTTTGTTGTTCTCTCATTTCCGATTGTAGTAGATAGCAGCTTTTGCTGTAAACTTTTTTCCCTGATGCCCATTCTGTTAAAACGCTTTTTGCCTTTGCTTTTTATACATTCTATTGGAAAAACGTAAATTTTACTTTGTCCAAAAGAAAGAGGAGAATTGATGAAGTTTGTGAATATGATATAATTGACTAAATTGCATGCGTTCTTTCCAAACAAAAATGGACTACGGACTTGTCTCATCTGCCACAATTTTTATATCACACAAATGGTATAAAATGTTGTGCAGTTAAAAGCTCATACTGGTACTTCTTATTTTGCAGCTCTTTAAAAAAATTGCAATTCTGACTATTGAATGTTTAACTCTTAGCTGGGAGAAAAATCTGCCGATCCTTGCACTAACTTATTTGGTTTTATTCCTTCTTATCGTCGTAGCCAGTGCAAACAACAACTTAAACGTTCCTTGATATAGATAATAATCTAAAATTACTTGTAAAACTACTTAGATGTATTGGGTCATGTTTAACAAGAGGCTAATGCGAAATTAAGGAAGAAACTTGATCAGAATTAACACACAGTGTTTTAGTGTAACATAATTATCAAAGTTGAAGATGGACCAACTTCATACGCAGTTTAATTGAGGTCGGAAATAAAAATTAATGTATATTAGTACTGATAGTAAAATTGACAAATAAAAAAATAGGTACATTACAGTTTTATCTGACTTTAGATAAGAAAAATACTTGATGATAATCATGCTAATTAGGTCAGGTTTATTTGTTATATGTTTCACTAACGTAAGGGGAGGGGGTGGGGTTAAAAATTTTATCTAATTAATAAAAATATTTTTTGAAGCTTTATATATATTTTCAAAGTAATAAAACATTGCATACGAAAGCAAACTTTACCACTATATTATCTAAGAATGATGAAACGTTTTATGTAAATAATCCCATTCCCATAAAATCTCATCGTTATGGACATTCGTTATATTTTTTACTTATAAAGTTGTAACGTATTAAATAATTTTCTAATATGTGTGTTTTTGCATCTTACTGAAATGTTCATAAATTTCCCGGCGACCGAATGAAAAAAGCTTCGAATTGAGAACTTCTACTTTCCCATTGTGTCTGCTTATTTTTGATAATAGAAATTACGTACCTCCGACTCTGGGAATTAAACCGGAGTCGTCTTTCTTAACACTTCTTAAAAAATAATGAAATTTGGCATTTCGACTTTTTTTCGGATACTTAAACCTTCCACGAATTACAACAATACTTTTTTTTTCTTCTTTTTTTTTTCTTCTTCTTCTTTGAGTACTGTACATTACACAGGCATCATAGTTAATGCTTTGAATACTAACTCGCTTGAAAATTGTTAAATTTAGACAACATGCTTAAAGTCAACATAACTAAATTGCAAAAGTATAAGCAATATTTTATTTTGAGCATAAAAAAAGTATTTCAGCTAAAAGATCATAGTTGAATTATTTACATATGCGAGGAAGGAGTAGATGCTCAAATCAAAATCAACTTACAATAACATATTATCAGTCCACATATAACTTTAGTTCTAACAACGAGAAAACGTCTATTTGAGGCATCAACTATAAGTAGGCATACAATTTTTTTAATGTTATACACACATTTTTGGTTGCCTCATCCACAAAATTCTCAATCCTTAAAAACAGCCTCTTGTCCTAAAATTAGCAAAAGAAAAGAATTTCGAATTCAACAATGCTTCTTCTGCATCGTGACTGTTTTATAAGAAGAATCCTTATCTTTATACATTATGTTTTATTACCTTTAAGATGGACGTTTTTTTTTTTTTTTTTTTTTTTTTTTATCATTCCTGTTCAAAACTGGCTTTTCGTTACGACTCTATTTAAGATAAAAGAATGCGTTGATAAAATCACTTGAGCATTATAACCATGTCTGATGTCTAAACAATACATCCTAAAATGTGGCAAAATTTTTCCGCAACCTTGATTTACTTTACTTCCAATCGATATAATCAACCCATGATAATTAATATTGCATTTAAACCAAAAATTCGCATATTAAATAAATTATCATAGTAAGTCGTAACGTTTTGAGGGATAGTAGATCTGGTCTCAATTAGTCGTTACGTTATCTTTTTGACATGTATGATAAATTAAAACTACAACTAAATTCAAACTTAGTAATTAGTTGGTAAATTATCGGTTTAAATAGATTAATTAATGCATTGATATATTTATTTGCATCTTTCTTTCTGGGTTAATTTTCTTTTATTTTTTTCTTTGTTTGATGAAAAAAAAATATACTCAGGCAAATCAAGATAATTTTCCTGAAACAAGTTTCTTTAAATGATTTCGATTACTTTTTCACATTGTTTTCAAGTTCTTATTGAAAACTAGAGCAGGCAAGGTTAATCGTTCATAAGTTTATCTGAATCCATAACAAAACCGAATTTACAAATTGGATATATTTTTTGCTACCCCGCTCCATCCTTGAATGTTACAAAAAAAACTTGTATTTGTTCTTGAAAAACTTCTGACTTCAAATAAACTTTAAATAAATATATATTCGTTGTGGTTTGTTATCCACGAAAAGCACCAGGTTTATTTTCAATGTAATGTCTTAGATGACCTTTGAAGGTATATTGATTGCATGAAACTGGCCGATTTATGTATCAACCAGAAAAAAAAATTATAGAATGTTAGATACATATACATTAACAAATCTTCCAGTAATACGCAATTTTTTAATCTGATATACTAAACAACTTAACTAAATTTGCCTTTAATGTGTTGTTTAATAAAAGAACTTTCAAATGCCTGTCCAAAAAAAAAAAAAAAAAAAAAAAAAACACTTACACAGTCCAGCAAGTAAATTAAGCTTGAAGCGCCAGAGGAGCGATTCCATTATAAAAATCTAAATCTAATTTTCTTTTAAAAATCTAAAAATAAATTGAAATGTTAATTTCATAAAAATCTTAAAATAATTTTAATAAATACTAAAAAGAATTAAAAAGAATAGCCTATAAAAATTTCTTTTTTATTGATCTCTAGTAAATTACAGCAGCAATCAACGTTTCCCGACAATAATAAGCCAATCAATAAATTCGAATTTAAACATTCAGTTTTAACACAAAGCAATTCACTAAACCTCCAATCTCATCGAAACACTAGACATGAAAGAATTAAACTTGGAAGTTTCAGCAAAGCTCTTTAAACTCAACCGGAGAACTTGCTAAATTAATGGCATTAATTTTAACGATCTTATTCCTACATTCCCTCAAAAATCAATATTCGGAATTACAGCATATTACAACGTGAAAAAGAAAATTTAATAACTCTTCCCGCCATTACTACAGAAACAAAGCTCGTGATTTGCGGAGATAAGGGAAGAATTTATGAGTATTCGGTATCATTTCCTGCTTTCCAGGGGGATTTGGAATTAGGGGTATAACGAGAGGGTGGAAGACGAGATAGTGAAGGTTTAAGATGTCTGGGAGGATATTTCTTTGAAATATGGCAGCACTACAGCAAAATGGCGGGAAAAAAGGCATTCTATTTAACTTCCCCATTATATTTTATATGATGCAAGTGCTTTAGAATGTAAGTGCTCCCTGTAATTAACGGGAAAATTTAATTTGTTTCTTCCTTCATAAATATGGAACTTGTTTTACGTTTTTTTAAGTGAGGAATAAAGTCATGTTCCATTTCTCTTGATGACTTTTAGAATTTTTGTAATGCTTTCAATTTTCTTTTCTTTCTTTTTTTAACTTGTTTATCAATACATATGATTTTTTCCCACCAAGATTCTTTTGCTGTTGTAAATGAAAAATAAATAAATGAGCTGATAGAAGTACAACCAGGGGTGAAATGGGGCCGGTTCTTTTTTGAGAGGCTGTACGGCGAATATTAGAACATTCCATTTTATCAACACAGTCAAATCGACTGTTATATTTTATCAACTTTTTGTTTCATTTTGCGTTCTAGCATAATGCACTAATTATTCATTTTTTGTAATTATTTAGACACTTCTTTCTACAATTATAATAAACAAGTGACTATAGTATATGCAGAATAAAAGTACATGCATTCGAAGACGAACGTTTTATAGTTTTCATAAACTAATATTTATTAGCAAACTAATACTTGTTAGTTCTAAGAGTTAAAATAGTATAATGTTTAGCTATATATTTTTTAAACTTATAATTTCAAGTAAATATATTTTTAAACGTTTTCCATATTTGAATTGTTTGCTTATTTTTTCTGGAGTATTGTATATAAAATACAAATTTTCAGAAATATTGAAAAATCTCTCAGTATCATTAAAATGTGTTATCATTTTTGTGCGATTTCATAAAAAATGTATTTGAAAGTATTGTTTGACATAGCAATAAGTCATTTTGTAATGCGAAGATTGCTGGTATAGGCTATTTTTTCATGAATTATTATCCAGAATTATTAAAATTCCCTTTCTTCATTTTAGTGCAATATCATAAAAATATCACAACAAATATACCTAATTTTTAAAAACTACTACTCAAAATTCTGCCCCAAAAAATTACGTGAAAATGGGGATTTTAAATAACTACGTCAGTGGCAACTCCTAACGAATTTTAACCAATCAAAGCCTAATTGTCTCGGATCTTTGTTATTGGTATAAATCCTCATGAGTTGCCATTGACATAGTCATGTATAATCTAAATTCTACCGTAAATATTTAAAATACTACATCTAGAAATACTTCATTTTGTCTTTTGGACATGGAAGGAGGAAAATTTTAACTATATTAAATTAGTCTAATCCAAGTCGTTATTTTAACAATCTAAGTTCTGATTTTATGAATCGAATCATGATAACCTGATTCATGTGGTGGTATAATTTATTAAGAGAACATCTTTTTTCGATACTTTTCTGTTGTATACAAACATCAATCACGCGCAAGCATAAAATTGAATTTTTCGAAATTTAAACACCTAATAACTTCAAAACTACATTTAAATTTAATATAAAGTGAGGTGTCAATTTTTCACTAAGACATATACCTCTGTGTTTTCAAAATATTAAATTTCTACAGTAGTTAATTTTACCTGAAAGAAAATTCTTTCAATTTGACATATAATAACTCAAAAACTAAAGTTCACATTCCTACATATTTCTTATCAGCAGATTTTCCAAACAATTCTCCACAAATGTACAACATTTCATACTTTTACATCAAATGGTTTTTGTGCTGTGACACTAGAGGTCGGAAATATCGATCAAAATAAATATCGACACTATATCGTTGCATAGAAAAAAATATCGTTAAAATATCGATTTATCGATACATGATTTTTTTTTTTTTTTTTTTTTTTTTTTTTTTTTTAATTTCGCCAGAAACGAAGTTTTTTATAACAAATTTCTACTTTTCATGAATTCATGCCATTGTTTTAATAAATAAATTATAAAAATTGTTTTAATAAATAAATTATAAAAATTGTTTTAATAAATAAATTATAAAAATTGTTTTAATAAATAAATTATAAAAATTGTTTTAATAAATAAATTATAAAAATTGTTTTAATAAATAAATTATAAAAATTGTTTTAATAAATAAATTATAAAAATTGTTTTAATAAATAAATTATAAAAATTGTTTTAATAAATAAATTATAAAAATTGTTTTAATAAATAAATTATAAAAATTGTTTTAATAAATAAATTATAAAAATTGTTTTAATAAATAAATTATAAAAATTGTTTTAATAAATAAATTATAAAAATTGTTTTAATAAATAAATTATAAAAATTGTTTTAATAAATAAATTATAAAAATTGTTTTAATAAATAAATTATAAAAATTGTTTTAATAAATAAATTATAAAAATTGTTTTAATAAATAAATTATAAAAATTGTTTTAATAAATAAATTACATTACCAATCAGAATAAATAAAATACATTTTGGATGTCAATGCATAAATTCACATTTATTTTTAAAGAAGAAATTTTTAAACGTAGTTTACCACATATTTTCCGATAGAGATGTTTTTAATATTTCTAATTAGATGCTGATTCCCGGCACACGTTGGCAACAGAAACAGCGCTATATTAATGACTATTAATAAATTATCTTATTTTTCCATTACATTATGTTTTCTTTTTGGTTAGGGTGCCATTTTAACTGTCTCTCAGCCAAGTCCAAACTTTAGTTTTGAAGTTTTTGGAAAGGGAATAAAAAAAATCGAAAAAACACATGGAACTACAAAACAATCATCAAAAAAATAAAAATGTTTTGAAAATATCGATGTATCGGTGACTTGTGTCGATATTTTTAAAATAAATATCGATATCACCGAACTCTATGTGATACAGAAAAAAGCGTACGATGTAAAAATTCTGAAACAACTGTGACTCTTTTGAATCATTATTTTTATTACAGTACATATTTTTTTAATACACAGAAATTGCATCTTTGTGATTTGATGACGTGTTACCGGCAAGAATTCGACACATCAATTCAAAAAAAGATATAGCGGGAATTTTTTTGGAAGCAAAGACAAAGGACCTTTAAAAATTACCTCTAAAAAGTAATTCTCAAATATCTTTTTTATTTATTCAGTCGCATGTGTTCATTTGAAAAAGTTGTTTCTCCTATGGATTTTATGCTGATATACTCGGATTTTGTTCTTCCAGAAATTTTTTTTAGATGTCAACACCTTCAAATACGTGTGAGTTGATGACAGCTATAACTAATAAAAGCACGTAATAGAATTGCTTTTGTAAATACCCTTTTAGAAAAAGAAGTCAATTACTTAAATCCTTGTATGTTAAAATTTCAAACAATTTACAGTCAAACAAACTAAATTTGTAGTTGCGTTATCAACATTGATCCATGTTTCACTCTGTTTCATATTTGTAAACATCTAGCCACGTTGGAAAATTAAACTCGAAAAAATTACGAAAATATTTTATTTTCTTAAGTAATTTTTGTTTTAGAGTGTGTTTTTCTTGATGAAAAAATAAAGAGGTGAAAAAAATAGTTAAGGTTTAGACAACATTTTGAAGATGCAATAAATGAAATTAACTTTTTTAAAAATTCAACACAATTGCTTGTTAGGTATAAAATAAACACAGCAACTTCTATAAAAAAAAACATTTCATAGGAAATGAACAACTGCTACAAGAAAACGTTTCAAAGATTCACATTCAAAATATCCGTGTTATTATAAGAACTCTTTCATGGATGAAAATATTTTCTTATTCCGGAAACTAAAGAATTGCCATTACTTCAATACAAAAGGGAAAGAAAACAAGATTTATATTTAATTCTTCATTTTCAAAGCACAAAGGGCAAAAATACAAAGATTTGTACGAGTCTAAGTTCATGTTAAAATACATAGATTATTTTAATAACATTAAACGTTTAGAATTTTGCAATGTTTGCTTAAGGTTAAGTATTAACGAACAACGACAATTCAATACACCACATGTAATGTTATATCAAATAAGTGCTATAATATAATAATCATCCCTAAAAAACACTAATACCATAAAAGCTTCTTAAAAGATACAGATGATTTTCAGCTGAGAAAATATCCATATAGTTTCTTTAACCGGTAGTATTACAAAAGATGAACTTATGAATATAAGGTTGAATTATTTTTTCCAAAGTGAAGTGGACGAAATTGGAAAAGTTTAGTTGAATCTTTAGTTGTTTTTAATTGTGTGTGTGTGTGTGTGTGTGTGTGTGTGTGTGTGTGTGTGTGTGTGTGTGTGTGTGTGTGTGTGTGTGTGTGTGTGTGTGTGTGTGTGTGTGTGTGTGTGTGTGTGTGTGTGTGTGTGTGTGATTTATCTTTACCATGTTAAAGATGTATGAGAGTATACTCTTATTCGTATAGCTCTTATTCATATAGCAACGAATAATATTTAAGAAAATCCCTCTATCTTACGAGAGTATAGTATTCCTCTCTAGAAAGATAGCAAGACATAAAAAGGTACGGTACACTATTTGTCTCTTATCCTCACAACAACAGTTAGCAACGTACCAAAGAAACCGATGAACAAACAATTTCACTATAATCGAAATAAACTATCACTAATCTGGTAGTTTCATAAGGTCAAATTCTTATATCTCTCATGATCAAAAGGTCATGCATTTTTCATGAAAAACAGCAACTTATCAGATAGAAATTTATAGACATCCAATTCCTGATACCGAACTCAATCCAAATACGAAATTGAACTCCTACAATAGCTGTTATCATAATCTTGTAAATCGAGACACTCAAGGTCATAGTGGGACTCCCAACACACGAGCCACCCATCAAATAAGCTCTGATAACAACTTCCAACAAGAAACGGAAGTTGACATCCCCAACCCACGCGATATGTATCACCACGGGCTTTCAATAGGCCTTCTAGCCTAATTAAAAGACATTCGACTAACCTACTACTTGGGCCGGATAGGCCTCGAGGCATCAGAAGACCTTCAGCATCCGGCAGCGTGGACCATTCTTGTCGACGTAAAACAAAAGGATGCGTGTAACAATCTTGGGCTATTCGTGTTCTAATACTTCCTCTGGTTGTATTCAGATTAGACTGAAGTATATTAAGATGCTATGTTTGCGGAGCTTGATTGCGAGTAATTAAACTAAATTAAGCAGATATAAGTAGAGGTTGGATGGTCGATGGTGAATCATAAGATTTAGTATAATCTGGCGAATAAAAGAACGCCTAAATGGATATTAAGGAATTATAGTTATATGGAAGAATTAGCTTCAAAAGGGATGTTTGTTTGGTTTTGAAACAAAAAATCATTAAGAAAAGATTGGTAGAATTCTCATTCGCCGTAGACATATTCTTTACTAGAACACTGAAAATCCTATAGTAGGCTCTAAAAGAATTCACGTCCTAAATTTGTGGATTGCAATCATAAAAACTTGGAGCACTCATTTTATTAATTCTGTGACTGCACATTCATAAATGTTAATCCTAATTTATTCAAACGAGGACGATTCACAAACTTCAAATATCTTTGTATCAGTTTCCAGTTGAGCACTATAAAGTCATCCAATTTCAATTTGCATTCGATTCAGATGGCCGAAAAAACAACGCCAATCACGAAACGGCTGAAAAAAATTGTATTTATAAAAGAACTTTCTGGTGGAAAAAACGTGTATATTTTAAAGGCGTGAGTCGTTTATATTTAAAAAGGGGGAAAAAACCGGTTAAAGCTATATCTTAGAGGTTCTATTCGATTAGGAAGCAAAAAAAAAAAAAAACATGAAAAATACTTGTGTTTATTTAAGTATAATGTTCGTAGATTTAGTCGAATTTGTACTTGGAAACTCATATATCATCATTCCAACAATCGCTCTTCTCATCCATAAACAATTATAACAACCAATCCTCCAGCTTAACTTAAGTAACGTTGACTGCCAACACATGTGAATATAACTTTATCAATTAATCATCATAGACACTCAAAGTTTCATCGTAACTTCGTTACCTTTAATTACAACACCCACGTCAAACCGAAAACCCAAGGCATTTCATGCATCACTGTGACACTTACGCATTCATCTTTCACCCTCCAAGACTTGGCCACCGACACCTATGGAATTCAAGAAACAAATCAGAACAGAATGCTAGAATTCTCTCACACCGAAGACATCTTCATTACCAGAACCCAGAAATTCCTATTGTAGCTTCTAAAAGATAATTCACGTCCCAAGTTTCTGGGAATCGGAAGAATTCCTCATTTCGGACGAGCGCGGTTAGTTTGTCTTCGAGAATGACTTTGTCTCGGAGAATATTTTTAGATTTTGTTACACATCCACGGAGTGAAAAGAATTAGAATCATTTGAAGAGTTAACTCGCACTACTCTGGAATGACTCTTCGTGGGTGGGGATTATGCTTTTCTCTTATTCTTTTTTTTCTTTTAGTTTTCTGATTTTTTTTATTTTTTTTTTTGCTTCTAACAGTTTCTACTCCAACACCGGAAACGGGGTTTTTTCCATCTTTGTTTTCTAACCAAACGGGATGGGCGTTGTAGTTGTCATTATCCGCCTCTACTATGTCTTGTCAACTGTATAAACATTTTGTGAGACGTTTTCCTTGAGCTATACCCGAGATAACACTGTAGAATAGAAATATAGACGACACGTTCAACAAAGCGTTAGAGATATTCGAAATTGAGGACTTACAACGTAAGATTGGCAAAGTTAAGTTCAAACTAATATTTTCCCAAAAATATGCTGAAACAAATGTCGGCTAAAGTTTAAGAAATTTACATACTTCTAAGAATTCTACATTCTTCCATTGGGTTGTCATATAAATTATATTTCAAAGGGCACAATTGCTATATTGTCCTTTACATGGCAATCTTTAATCCCAAAACTACCCTTAATAGAGCTGTTGTCATTGTCAGTATTTCCCGAACTTGTGCTTCTTATACGAAGCAAAGCTCATAAATTACTCCTTGACTGGCATGACTGAATACGGTTGGCAGTAAAAAAAGCCCAAGTTGCTATTAGTTGTCAGAATGATTCCTACTTTTTACTTTCAATTACCCATACGTATATATACATAGGGTAATGAAAGTAGGAGAGAAAGAGGAGATTTAGAGGTCGGAAACATCGATCAAAATAAATATCGATATTATATAGCTGCATTGAAAAAAATATCGATATATCGATACATTATTTTTTTTATTTGATTTTCAATTTTGCCAGAAACGAAGTTTTTCGGTGCAAATTTCTACTTTTCATGAATTCATGCCAAAATTGTTTTAATAAATAAATTATAAAGATTGTTTTAGTAAATAAATTATATTAGCAATCAGAATAAATAAAATACATTTGAATGTCAATGCATAAATTCTCATTTATTTTTACAGAAGAAATTTTGAAAAGTAGTTTACCGCATATTTTGCTGATAGATATATTTTTAATATTTCAAACTAAATGCAAATTCCAGGCACACGTTGGCAACAGAAACGTTGCTGTATTAATGACTACTAATAAATGATCTTATCTTTCCATTACATTATGTTTTCTTTTTAGTTTGGGTGCCATTTTAACTGTCTCTCAGCCAAGTCCAAATTTAAGTTTTGAATTCCAAATTTAAGTAAAGGAATAATCGAAAAAGCACACGGAACTACAAAACGATCATCAAAACACTAAAAATATTTGAAAATATCGATATATCGGTGACTTGTATCGAAATTTTTTTACAAATATCGTCATATCGATATATTGCCGAACTCGAATAGCATTCGATAAAAAAAATGAATATAAGGTTGAATTATTTTTTCCAAAGTGAAGTGACGAAATTGGAAAAGTTTAGTTGAATCCTTAGTTGTTTTTAATTTGTTTGTGTGTGTGTGTGTGTGTGTGTGTGTGTGTGTGTGTGTGTGTGTGTGTGTGTGTGTGTGTGTGTGTGTGTGTGTGTGTGTGTGTGTGTGTGTGTGTGTGTGTGTGTGTGTGTGTGTGTGTTGTGTGTGTGTTGTGTGTGTGTGTGGTCGGCATAACTCCCGAACAAATTGATCTAAATCTGAATCTTCAAATTTGGTATGAGGGTTAGTGGCGGCCCTGGGACCTACCATTAAGGTTTTCGTCAAAATCGCGCATGCGCATAAGGTAGCTGCCATTGAAAAAATCATGTTTTTCAATGATTGCTAAAAAACGGCTCGAACGATTTTGATAAAAATTGCTGTGGTAATGCCTCTTAAGGTGTTCTGAGCATCCCCACCTCCGAAATTCTCGTAAAAATATTTTAATGGCGTAAAAAGTTGAAAAATGAATGCCTTCAACACAGAGTTCTCTTTCCTTGAGAATACCTCATTAACGATCGTTTTTTCTTCTCCTCTCAGTTTTGCTTATAATAAAGGATAATATAAGGATTATCGATATCGACAAAATCACCTTTTTGATGGAGTTTTTTCTTTTTCTTTTAAAGACCCATACAAGAATTATCGCAAAAAATATCGCCAAATTGGGCATTTCTGCTAAATGAATGATGAAAATATAAAAACGGTAAATGACTCAAATCCGTGTCAGTATTACAGTGTAATTGAAAGTTGTGCGATGTTCCACACATCTAGTTAAGAACAGAAACTATGAATTAAACAGTTTTCTTTACAGTTTGAAGAAGTACTATAAATAGAACAGAAAGTGGAAAGAAATGAAACAATGGATGTCTCTCTTCCATATAAAACTAGAAAATGTATTGCAAATCTATGAAAAAAAGGTTAATTAAAATCTAGGAACACGGTAGTGTTCCGCCGCCAAGTCCGATAACTAAGTGGCTAACATGCAAGTGTATATTATCAGGCGCGTAGCCAGGGGGTGGCTGATGGGGCTGCAGCCCCCCCCCCCCCCCGAAATTTTCAAACCTCGAAAGTCAGAAATAGATCTATTTATGCTTGGATAATTAAAATTTGAAATTAACACAAGTTTTCGTTATTTTTTAATTTTTTGAAATTGGACAGACAAAGCACTGGAATTATTAACGAATCGTATTAAGTTGAATCTGCCCTGAATGTAGCACTCCAGACTTCAGGCGTGATGACTAGTCGACGTGATGCGCGATGTCTAGTCTCGTTGGCGCGGACTTTTGTCCGACAAAAGGCTTTCAGAGTCCTGGGGATGGGAGGGGGGGGGGGGAGGGGATCTTGTACTTGTCTAGTCCATGATCCCTCCCCCCCCCCCCTCACAGGGACTCTGGTTCACTAGTACAATAGGTGACAAGGGGTGTCCAGAAAGCCTCAAACCGGCTCTTTCTTAGCAGCCATCTCCAACCTCCAAGAGTAGCATTGTATACATATTAAACATTGCTCGGATCCCACGTTGTTAAACACTTCAGAATTCTCCTACCAGACAACCTACAAAAGCCTACAAAACAACTGAAGAATACTATAGAATAACAATTTTTACGCCCTACTTAGATGATATGATATCTTCATTAAATGAGCGCTTTTTGCCTCATAAAGAAACAATTTCTTTCTTGCAAAACCTTATTCCGCAACACGCTGTTGGGAAGAGTTTTCAAGATATTGAACCATGCATCTCCTTTTATGAAGATGATCTTCCTACTTACAAAGATGTGATTGAAGGCGAATGGGAGCTGTGGAAAAGAAAGTGGATGTCGGTCGAAATGTTACCAACGCTCAGCGATTGGGTCGCTGTACGAATGCGACCAAAACATCTTCCCCAGCATATACGTTTTGCTCAAAATCCTATCCATTCTGCCAGTGTCAGCAGCCACAACTGAGAGAAGTTTTTCTACTCTTCCGAGATTGAAAACTTATCTTAGAAGTACGACAAGCGAAAATCGCTTAACTGGACTGGCTTTGCTGAATATCCATAAACTTTATTTTGAATGTGATATTTCTTCTCATTTCCTTATTTTAAAAAGCATTTTCATTCTGTTTCATTAAAGGATTCTTAATCAAATATTATTCATGCATATTAATACTTAATGTCACGATTGTGAAAAGAAAGGGTAATTTGATTATTACTACAATTAACGAATAAATTTTCTTTCCAGTGATGCTATATGTGCTAAAAGTATTACAATCCCAAAAAGTGTTTATTTGTTTTTTAGTTTGATTAATTTTGATTTGTAAATTATTGAATGATAATTATTGTTTCCGCAGTTGACATTTATAATTTCTCAGCCCCCCCCCCCCCCCCCCGAAAAAAAATCTTGGCTACGCCCCTGTATATTATGTTGACAGAGCTTAGGTCCGTTTTCGACCCCTCACAGCTCAGCTTCTATTATATAGCTAGAACCCTGATTTTTTTGCCATCGTGTTGCCCCGAGTGAGTAGACGAAAAATAACAATGTAATTGTTAATATTAAACAAGGGAACATGGTACAAAAATCCTTTGAAAATCGCCGAAGTCACCGGAAATTTATTCTTCTGTTTCTTCTGGTTCTGACCAAAACTTTAGCCAGGGCTACAGCCAAAATTATTTGATGAATTTTGATTGTTTTTATTCTTCTCAGCTTGATAAGAGGAAGTGCCTTTTGTATTATTTGATGGGTAGGAGGGTCTTTACCCCCCCCCCCCCTACCGGATATGATTCCGATGCTTGGGAATTTTAGCCGGGCCTACAGTTTAAACGCTTTAATACATTCAGACAATTCTTTTTTTATTCCTCTCAGATTGATTAAAGGATTTGCCTTTTGTATAAATTAATGCATAAGAGGGTCTGTCCCCCCCTCCCCCCACACACACACACTCCCCCCAAAAATGATCTCGGAAGTTGGGAATTTCAGCCCGGATAATGACTGATTAAAACAGGTCAATAAATTTCGGATATTCATCTTTCGCTCAATTTCAAGAAGTGTCTTTGATACTTTAAGTTGAACTATTTAAACAGTGTAATTAGGAAAAAGTAAAAATTACTTTATTGCTTATTACCGAAAAATATATCGCAATTTAAGAGGGTTTTTGTTTTGTTTTTTGTCATTGGCGATATTTTTTGGTAATAGTTATTACAAACTGGGCAATTATTATTATTTTTTTTTTTTTTTTTTTTTTTTTTAAGTATTGAAAATAAGAAAACTAAAATAGTAAATTACACAGATCCACGTCAAACTTAAATGCTGTGACCAGTATTAAAGGGTAATTGAAAGTTGTGCAATGTTCCACAGTCCTATTCTTTGAAATTTTATGATCAAGTGTGACGTTATTGCGTATTAAATATGTCGTGTGGAGATTACTCAAAGAGACATTAGTCATGTGATGGCAAAGTGGTAAGATTACATTGTCGTATTTGTCTATGCTTAAAATCGAATTTAATGTGAATAAAATGCAGTTAAGCAGTTTGGAAAAAAAGTATTTTGACTTAATATGTGAGTAACTGAAAACGTTAGCAAATTTTTAAGGGATGGTCATTTAATGAGAAAGATTATTGGAAAGCAGGGCTCGACTGCAGTTAAGTTAGCAAACTCTACAAAAAGAATTGATATCGTCCCAAAAAAAAAAACTAGACGTTGTAAAAAAACCTCCACGTCATCCAGAAAAAGTTATGAAATTTAATGTTTGCCACCAAGCGGCCGCGTTTAGTTTCTTTGGGGTACTTGTACACAATATACGATTGGGGTACTTGTACATAGCAAATCAGAACTTGGCAGGCTAGAGTTTTTATAAAATTAATCTCAATTAAGTGCAATGAGTGAAAAATAGCTGAAGCAAATGAAATGAGATCAATCCGAAATAACTCTAGCCTACCAAGTTCTGATTGGCTACGTACAAGTACCCCAATCGTACATTGTGTACAAGTACCCCAAAGAAGCTTGGCGGCAAACATTAGATTTCATAACTTTTTATGGCTAACTTGGCGGGTTTTTTACAACGTCTAACTTTTTTTTTGGGGGGGGGGGGGAGTAAGTATACAGGAACACATAGTACTGGAAGGAATATACTTGAAATGCCTCAAAAAAGGAAATTACTAAATTTTAGATTGATCCTGCATGGTTGCTTCTGTCTGTCGATCAGAATAGCTAGTGGCGGTCGCTATAAAAATAAAATTTAGAATAGGTGTGATGTTTGCAAGTATTTTGATCAAAAAAGCTTAGAATACGACAAATGTAATGTCTTTTTTCTAAAATCCCCTCGTGGAAAATGCAGCTAGTCTTGTTTCCACGGAAACTGACAACACCAAACAACGTGTGATAAACAGACAGTAGATCCAGCGTGGCTGGTACTGTCTAAAATATCAGTACAGGATTAAACTAATATTTATTCCAATAAGGTAATTATAAAAAATTTGCATTTTTACTTAATTAACAATTAACTTAATTGTAATTAATATAAATGGTTAACTAGTTTTTCCTGCATATCATTTGCTTCATTGATTGATTGATTGATTTTCAATTGTAGTTACTCTAACGAAATAAAATTGCCAGCTTCTCATACTCATAAAAGTAATTCGTTCCAGAAATTATGGAGTTACTCATACGTGGCGTGGCATGTTAAAAATATAATTATTTGCCTAAGCAAAACAACTAATCAACAGAATAGCTTTCTATAAACGATTCATGTATTAGAACTCCCTGTTCTACCCATGAACGATACAGAAAGTTGAATCGGACTCATTTTGATGATAAAAGTATTTTTTTATCACTTATCTTAGTTACAAACAGATTTGCAAGTTTAAAAAAGCCATGCAGGAAAATTGATTACAAATTGCATCATCCAAATTTTTAACTTTCCATTTATTTTTCGCATCTAAATATTTTTAAATCTCGTATATGTTTTGGAAACTATTTTGAGAAACAAGTGTCTATTCCCATCACTATCGACGTTATTTCCAGCGTTTATTTATAAAATAATCACTGATAAACTAAGACTTGTCCTTGGTCATGAAAGGATTAAAGTAAATTTTTAAAAGTTGTGTTTATTTTTTCCAGGATTAGTTTTAATTTCAACTATGTTTGAACTAACTTGAATAAAACAAAACTTTCCTATTCATTTTCTTCTACATATTATTTTAATAATAGTGCTGCAAATCGCTTTTGTCAATAAATTTTCTACTTAAAAATAAATCATTGTTGATAAAAACCGATCCATGTATTTATAAATAACAAATGGAAGAAAAATAAAAAGTCCATTGGTTGGAATACAAACAGGTTATAAATGTTTCTTTTCATTTTTTTTACTTCAGTGCTCTAAAGTTCGGTTTTATAAAAAAAATATATACATTTCAAACTTTTTTGAATTTATAAGGAGTCATAGAATTTTTTAAGTTACACCACCAATTATTTCTTAAATTAAACATTGTCCTTTTTTAAACAGTCCTTCAAGCATAGCTAAAAAAAATTAAGGAAAGCATTCAAAGACAATGTTTCAACTATCGATGGTTTCAACAAAATAAACAACCTCCATTATTTCAGAAATATCGCATCAACAATTGTTTCTTGTAGAATATTTTGATACTTACTGACATGGAACATGGTTATTTACATTTTATATGCTTGCAATAACAATAAACCAATGTATATTAAGAAAATGACTTGGATGAAGTAAATTATTGAGGATAAAAAGTAACACATTGAATCTATTCCATCTTCAACTTAATATTTTACTCGAAAAATTTATAAATTTTTATAGTTTATTTTAGGGAATTTGTAGTTATACATTATTTTTATATGATACATTGAGCATAATTATTACTCATTTGGACCACACGAAATAAATTTATTTTAACAATATACTACAAATGGGTTCCAAGCTAAAATAACGAGTAACAAGAGACTTTGACACAATAACTTGATACTCAAAGATTTATGTATGCTATTATGTTCTTTACAATTTTTTTTTTAAAAATCGCATTTTGTGAAATAGAATTATATAATAACTATTTAGGTTTCTATCAATGTCTCATGCTGAGTTATAGGGATTGAATAATTGGTCTAATCAATACTTTATTAAATTTTAACTTCAAAATTAATCAATGTATCGGGAATGTAATAATTTTCCTTAATCTAGACTTGAGTTTAAATACAACATATAGAGTATTCACCAATAATTTTATCAGGAAGTATCCTTTAATTTCCACCGCGAAGCATCCTTTTAATTAGGATAATCCATTTTTTTTTTTTTTTCTTTCTTTCTTTTTTTCTCAATTACAATAAAACTTGAAATTTGGGATGCACACAGCATTGGTCTTAACATTATACTAATTTTTTAGGTTTATATCCATATCGATGCATAGAGATAAGGTTGGTTGGAGTTGAACGGCGCAAGACATGGCGACGGCGCCAACACATTGGCCATACTGCGCCAACATAGAGATAAGGATTTAATGGATAATGAAGAAAGGAATTCCATAATGACTACGGATTATTTTTGTTACTGTGTTCTTTTGAAAAATATTACAATTTTCAAAATAGGTAGTAATTCCGAATTTTCTCAAATCCTTTGTTCATTGAATCTTCACAGAATTTACTATCTGAACACAATAAGTTTAGAGTAAATTGTAAATTTCCCTCTTCAAAATTAACAAGTCAAAGGGTCAGCTCCAAAACCAATCAAAATATTATAATATATTATTTCTGTGCTGCTATGCCCTCCCCCCCCCCCTCTCCTTCTCCTCTTTTTTTTTTTTGCGACGATCCCTTTTTTTTTTTCTTTCTTTTTTCTTTTTTTTTACCTTTTATACAAAGCCATAATTGATAAATTCCAATTTAAAGGCTAAGAACTGCTTAACTGCTTCTGAAAAACAATTTATTTACAATTGCATAGTTTGTTGTTTGCTTGCAAATCGAAGTAAAGAAATCTAGCTAAAAAAATTTGGGGAATTTCGGATAGTATACACCAGTAGGTGGCAGTACTGTCGAAAAGAAAAAATAGCCAGTTAAGCACGTCAAGAAAACCTAAGGAATATTATATCTCTCAGCAATAGAATACATGCATTATCTAACTCTAATAAACTTCCCAAAAAGTAATTTCTCTAAGAAGCAATTGTGCATGTGCAGGTGCGAGTAAACCCACTAGTAAAGTGATTTTATACTTTCGTCAAATTCATCACTGAAATTTGTATTGGTATTTGGCATTTTACTACTTTTTTTTCCCTATCTCCTCATTATTTTTCAGTTTTATTAGCTTATTGGGCTTCCATAAATATAAACACTTAGCGATCCTCTCGCAGTTATATATTTTCTTATAGATTTAGGTTAGTGTACTTTTTTAAGTTAAAAAAACTGCATGAACAAATTGGTCTCTAGATACTCAAACGAAACCCAACCATGCCCCCACCTAAAATAATTATTTTCATAATCGTTACTGACTGTTTAGAGCAGTGATTCTCAACCACTGTGCCGCGGCACTTTTGTGTGCCGCCAAATTCTTAAAGTGTGCCGCCAAATTTTAGAAATGTATATTTGTAATTAATCCCTTAATAAACGTACTGTTGTTTTTGTAGTACATATTATATTATTTTATTTTATTTTACATTCCAAATAATTATCATAAACTATTTTACACAGTGTATAATAGGTGTATTACAGTGTATTATAAGTAATATTATAGGTAGGTAAAGTAAACAACTTTTAAACTTATCTTTTTCTTTGTGTGCCGCCAAATTTTGAAATCGTTAAAAGTGTGCCGCGACAAAAAAAAGGTTGAGAATCACTGGTTTAGAGTCTTACGATGTTTGAGTAATGATATGCAATTAGGAAGACAGTCGGGAGGGAAGTGGTGGCATGCCATACATTTTTTTAATATACATATAAATATTATTTGTTCATCACTAAAACTAAACCTTTAAAACAATGAGCTACAGAAAAAACGAAGAAATGTTAAAATATTTGATACTTTGGAAAAAAAACCTCAATGATCTTAACATGCATACACGGCCGTTATTCCACATTTTTTTATTTTTTTTTTATTTCGCAAATGTGCAAAAATAAGTAAGGATTTACTTTATATCTCATTAATATGATTCACTCAGTTTATTTCAAAGAAAACTAAATATAAGTTTAAACAATTGCTGTATACAATTTACACACCTGCGTATGTACTATGTTTTTAATTATAGTACATTTTTCAATAGTCTAGCTACACACACTTTAATTGACTTAACAAAACAAAAAATCATAAAGTTATTACTGTACCTTAACTTTAAAAAATCAGTCATTGTCTATAAATGTGTTGTGTCATAAATATATATTATACATAGAAATATTTTCGCCAGTTACTTTCATAAGCAGTTAAAATATAAAAATGGTCAATACCCTTTCTTGTTATTAACTCAGACAACACAGTAAAAACAACAATCGTTTTTCATTAATACTTTCATGAATCCGAATGCATTAGTATAGAAACAACGCATTCCTTTTTGAGCTTAACGTAACAAGGTGCAATAGGATCAGCTCAAACCATTTTAGTTTCCAAACTTTGTCAATTGCAATCTTCCATAAACTCTTTCGAGGAATGAAAAAAAAAAATCTTCCAACTATTTCAGACTCGACTCAGCCAATCGGAAAACTTCCAATTCCCCAGAAAAATCCCACCCATAAATCGTTCGCATTTTCGGTCATTTTCACCTGTGTTCTCGTCACCAAATCCTTTCTCCAATATCATCCTGGTTGCAAAACCAACCTCGAACTCTATTTCCAAAATCCCTTCCTGAAACCCCGCAGAGGGCTCATCGTCTGTAGATATATATGGGGGGGGGGGGGGTTCGGCCTCCTTTGAGCCCCAATACCAAACGATTCTGGAAGAGGGGAGAGGCTTTGGAGTGACACGCCATTTATTTTCAGTTACCGGATTTTTGCTGGCCGAGTCACAAACAGCAGCACAACTTTTAAAAATATCGTTTGCCCACCTGGATATGTACCCCCTGCGTTGTCCCTCTTTTTCTATCAGGGTATAGTTGCGGATCCATGGAATGCGCTATTATATTTGATTTAAGCGAGTCGGAATAAAGGCCCCAAAAAGCAATATTTCTTTGCCTGAAAATGACGTACGGTAAATGGGCGATAGGCATAATGTATGGGGAGCTGGGAAGAGGGTTTATTATTTTTGAGGGGGCTATTTTATGGGTAAAGGCATTGTCGAGTTTGCAAAAGGGTGTCGGAAGAGCCGTTGTGGATGCTAGAAGCGGTGATGTAGTACAGGATTGGCACAGCCTTGGACTGGCCTTAACCATTCAAGCAGACAGTTGTGTAAAACGAAATCAGGTTTCGTACGAGCTGCAAAATGTCAATGTACTATTTTGTATATTAAAAATGGCATGTTTATATCTTTCCATGTTCAAAATATTTAGATAATATCTATATGAGAAAAAAAAAATAGTGCTTGCTGGTTTATAATCGTAGCAAAACAAAAAAAAAAGGAGGACATGAATTTTTCTTCTTTCAAGTTTAAAATAGTTGACTATAAAAGAAATGTTAAGATTTTTCGTTTCTTTCAACTATAAAATATATTCTTGCATAACTGGATATTCTCTTTCTCATATCGCCCATGATATGAGCTATAAGAGTATTTATTTTGATATGAGCTATAAGAGTATTTATTTTAAACTCAAGATAACTATTATTAGTAGTAGTAGACTATAAATTTATTATTGTTCAAAAGTTTCAACATGATTTTTGTTGCTGATTGGTACATTGATTGGCTAGTAAGAAAGGTAAATTCATTTTTTTTTTTTTAACACACTAAAAGTAGGAATAGGAAGAAAGCGGAGGGATTCTGCTATACAGTATATCTAAATTCCAATAATCTCAAGATTTTTAAAACAACTTAAGCCCCCCACGGTTAGATAGAGTAGTATAATTATATTCAGCATATTGATCCTTCCTTAAAGTTTTTTTAACTATGTTATTGTGATTAAACGTTTACAAAATGTTTATAATTTACAATAAGCAGATTTTGGAGAAATTAAAATACTTGACTTCGTTTTCTTTGTTTATTTACTTTTCAGGATAATTTACCTGTTTGATTTTTTAAAGTGTCCTAATTTTTTATATTTTTTTTAATTTTTTTTTAGTTTTACATGAAACAATAAAATTGTTGTTAATAAGAAAAACATTAAAATACACGATTTCACAATGCTAAAATAAGATGTGTTCCTTCTGTTTACAAAGACAAGATAAACTCATTTGTTAATTTATTGCATTTTTAATTCTGCTTTTTTTTATAACACCTTTTATTTATTAATGTACAAAATAAAGTAGTACTAATAACACTTGATGTGTCAATATTTTCTGAAATAAACATTAAAAAAAAACTAGATCGGAGATAAACAAACAAGACTCTGGGTGAGCGTTTGACCTTTGCAACAAAAGAATGTCTTCTACCCTCTTATTCATAAGAAAGTACTTTACCTTCTTATCCTATACATATGATCTAGGAGGTCCTGTCTCGCAATCGTTGTGGTTAGGGAAGTGATAATGATGGTCAGGGCACTACAAATGGGTGATAGTTATCTTCAGTGTGGCCACAGAATAGAAGCAAACTGACAGCTGTTGTTTCGTTGGGAAGTTGAAGATTTTGACCTCATTTTTCACCTGTATGAGGACCAAGAAAGAAAGCAATTATACCTGGACTACAACCCTTCACTGGTCGGCCGTTTTATGGATATATACAGCCTTCCAAATTGATGACTCTTACAAAAGTAAATTGTGATGAATGGTATTTTAACAGTTGGGGCTTCTGTATTTTCAGGCAATCTTGAAAGAAACGTAAATTGTAGTGTTACGTGTAATTGAATTGGTCGCTGTAGATGTGGTACACTTTTCAATTTAATTCCCATTGAAAAATAAAAATGTGTTTTATTTTTCGCATTTTATTAACGCATTTTATTACTATTCAAGCATACAAGATATCAATGATACAATGACAATATGTTATTATACCAATTTATAGGAGCGAATGGTGCACTGTGAAACACAATTTTGCTGGTTTAGATTGTAACGTCACATAGGTTTACTGGTTGAGATGTAGCATTTGAATCTGTTGGACGAATTATTGGAATATGACAGAAAAACTGTACATTATTTTTTAATTTTTAATGTAAAATATTTTTAAATTATTCGTTTTCTGAAAAGGATCAAAAGAAATCATGTAAAGGGCGCGATCTTATGGACTTAAAAATCAAATGGGTTTATGGTATGTTTGACAAATAAGTTATACTAGCCTGATTATTATTATTATTATTATTATTTTCTTTTCTTCTTTTTTTCTCCCCTTGTTTTCTAACAATTTTTTCTTTCTTCATTTAGATGAAAGACCCACTTTTTCAATTATTAAAAGTTGTTTTATTTCATTTTATTAGCAGCACTTAATCTTGCGAAATAAGTAGTAGTATATATAATTAATAAACTTCTCAGTAGGTATAATTAATTGATAATTTGATTTATTAGTGCTACAAAGAAACACTCAAAGCCCCCACCAAAATGCGCTATCTGAACAAGTTAATGTATAATGCATCTATTTTTTTTGCATCCAAGTCGCAACTATCAAAACATATAATAAATACTCTGTTCACTGTTTAACATTATGACCAACTCAAAGTTTAGTATATTTAATAGAATGTAATGAATTATGTGAGAGTGTAGCATGTGAATCCACTTTCTCAAAGTTCAAAGTACCAAGGATAAGTAAAAGATATAAATTCAACCCTTCTGAAGTTAATAAGATCAAACCCTTTCTCTTTCTTGTATATATATACATATATATATATATATATATATATATATATATATATATATATATATATATATATTTTGACGAACGCTCATTGATACAGTTGGCCCGGGGTTGGCTCCAGTAACAAATGAAAATTCCGAGAAAGCCGCGGGAAACGTAAGATTTAAAGACGAAGAGATGGAAGCAAATCTAATTTATCATTACTGGCACCTAAGCTTTATGACAGCAAATTACTGGAAGGGAGGGTGGAGGGGGGAATAGCGAAATAAGGTGATGCCCTGGAGCATAGGGGATAGGAGAGGAAATTTGATTGCATGACAAAAAGCTTTTCCGAACTGAAATTCGGTTCATAGAAAAAAGAAAACTAAAAAAAGCTAAAGAACTTTTCGATACGTGGAATGGTATCAATACATGTATGTATGCGGCGTAATATGATGAATTCATGGACAGTTTTTTGAGTTTTGACCTGATCTGAATAGAAAAATTCGACCTGGACTGTACAGGTTTGAATTGTGTTGTGCAAAATATAAATTGGAGATTTGCTACTCTTTTATCTGAAATTGTCTATATTTTCAAATGTTGTAATGTGGCATTTGGTTGATATAAATTGGAATTATGCTGTATCTTTCTCTGAGATAATCGATATTTCCAAATGTTGTAATGCGCAATTTGGCAAATATAAGTTAATTGTGTTATTCCTTGCTCTGAAATTATCCATATTTTCAAATAATGTAGTATTTTACTTTCGTATTGTTTTTAGAGGGCAAAAACAAAAAATCTTCTCAAGTATGAGTACCCTTTCGTTTTGTTTTTGTTGTTTTGTTTTTTTCCTTTTAACTTTTAAAATGTTTGTACAAAAACCTGTTCAAGATTATGCCAACCATAAACATTCTTTTTTAACAGAAAATAACTAAACATTCGTCTAATAGACTGCTATACTAAACTTCAACTTAACTTGACATCACTAGACGGTAGATCGTCACAGTGCTCATAGGCATTTAATCCATTTTGGCGGTGTGAAAGCATAATGTTCGCCAAACCACAACCCGGTAGAGAACAAAAGGCTATAAGGTTTAGCGAGAATTATGTCTTCACTCCGCTAAAATGGATTAATTGCCTATGAGCACGGTGAAGATCTATCGTCTAGTGATGTCAAGTTAAGTTGGAGTTTAGTATAGTTTTGTGAATTCAAGATGTTCCCGTTGCACTTTTAACATCTCCCAAGAGTACAAACGCTAATTCTTACCATCTTTCTATATTTTTAATTGAAATATTATACTTCTCTTAAGCTACACAACACTGTTTCTTCCATTAAATAAAGGAAATAAAAAAAAATATTACTGTTTTTTAGTTCGTAGTGTATGAATTGAATGATTTGTTACAGAGTAACACTATAAGTTTAATTATCTAGAGTTAACATACGAAACCCCTGGGGTCACTATTGAGCTTGCGAGACATATAAACCTAGTATCGAGTTCTTACGAAAGATTACTTTAGATCAGCGTCAGCCACTAGGCGGCCCGGGGGCCAGATCCGGCCCGCGACAGCTTTTTCTCCGGCCCGCCGGCAGTACAGAAGTTCAAAAATCAAATTTTGCGGAAATAATTTTAATTTGTCTACAATAGTATGTGTTTACTACTAAAAACCGCGTTTTCCATTAAGTGACCCGTGTCAGTAAGTCTGAATTTTTTTTTTCCTGAGACTACCAGAAAAAAAAAGCAATAGTTTGAATTATTACCAAAAACGCATTGCTTAGTTTTGTGCTTATGATACCCTACCCCCTCGATTCGTGAATGGCACAATTCGATTTCTGTTTTTCTAAATGTGATGGGAAGTAGTTGGGTGTTTTAAAGTTTTAATACATACCTCTTTTGTTTTGACGTGAAAAGAAGTATTGCGATCTCTATGACACTAGTGCAATAATGGCGTCGAAAACTAGTTTTAAACGCAAAGTACATAGTGAAAAGCAGACCGGCCGTCATCGTCTCGCAATTAACATCGACTAAAATGGAAGATTTGGAGGTATGGTTTAAATATTTTTATTGATTATGAGTTCATGTCGTCACATTGTAATATTGTCACCTAAGATTAACTTCTTTTAGGACTTTGATTTACGATGTAAAGAAAATTAATTTTTTTTAATTATTTGACACAAGAATAAAATATTAATTGTTATTTTATTAATATAAAAAAGTTAAATTATTGCTTCAGTTTTCAAAATTGTTTTTTTATTGTTGAATCTTTAGTAATCATCACATTTCTAACATTGAACATATATAGTACAGAAATATATTTATTGGCGTATTTGGTATGAATCTGCGGCCCGCGGAAAGTTCCAACATAAGTCATGCGGCCCGTCTCTAAAAGTTAGTGGCGAACGCTGCTTTAGATCTTCTCTAGAGCATACGCTGTTGCATATACTTCAGAATCTTCGAACTTGTTCAATTCCTTGTCAAGCTTTTGTCAACCATCATAATGAACCCTTTCGATTTACGAACTCTTTCCAGCTCTTGCCTAGTACCCAAGCATATAAACTGAATGTCAAAAGCAACAACTATTCAATGAAAAAGTGTAATTCCCATCACTGCAATATTTTTATTAAATAAAGTGATGCGTATAAAAACTGAGGAGAGAGCGGGGGGGGGGGGGAGAGAGAGAGATTGATTGATATGAATAATGATCTTCCGATCACATTGATGCTCAATCGTGTTTTCAATGGATCAGGGAGGAATAACCCGAAGGGGTGACGGAGCGGAAAACTCAATTTCCGCTTTACTGAAGAGAAGTGAAAGGAAACTTACAGACAAGAAAGGATTCAAATAGGCCGCGCGCTCTCCACAACAGTATCCGTGTGTGGGCTCTCGTTGGTGATTGCCGATTTCTAAGAGGGTTTTTGCTTCATTCACACCTCCAAATGAACGGAATTAAATAAGGAAAAGAAAAACGCGATCTTGTTCAATCAAATATTTTTTTTTTCTTTCGGGAAATTTATAAAAAATTAATGTTGTAAGAAATGCGATGATTGGTTTGTGAGATGAAAATAGGGAGTGAACGTACGGAAATCGTTTTCTGGAAAAATGGAAGGATTTTTTTCATTTTTTTATTGTGTATATATCATAGGAAAAGGAGCCTTGAACTCAAACTCGAAAGAAAATTTATGTAAATATACTCCCAAAAATTGTTTCGTAAAAAATTTAATATCTTAAAATATTTAAATAGAAATCAAATTTTTTCCTTGTGAGCTGAATTGCCTATTTAGACAAGCTGCCTTATCAAGGTTTGAATAGGCTTCTTATTATCTAAAGTTTTATATCTCCTAAAACTGAGGAGTTATATCCTTCTGATAATATCTTCAATATCCCCTTATTCATCGCTGTTTTCTTAATTCCAAGCTTCTTTTAAAGGCAAAGAGATTAATCAATGGAATTGAAATACCGAATTTGCAATAAGATTTGCGTTTAAAAACCTACTTTTTTTGGTTCATAATAAAAAAATCCAGTTATTTTATTTTTAAATGGAGTAACGCCAAATGACACTTGGAAGTAGCAGTTTTTCCTACATCTGCATGGGATACCGTATCAGATTAATTTGGTCATGGGGCTTCAATGCATCAATATAAAGAAGTTTGGGAAAGCGAGTATGAAACGAATTTTGACTATGCAACTATGGATATCATAACAAGAGAAAATGACATACATCATAACAAATATAAAAAAAATCGTATTTTTTTTATTTTTTTTGTAGATTAATACAGCTTTTTTCAATACTCTTTCTTTCATATTTAACCTCGTATTTTAGAATTCAATACACAATACGAAGATCATAATGCTTGGTGTTCTTAATGATATTTTAGAAAATGGAAAAAAATTGTATGAAAAACATAATTTTGTCCCACCAATAAGAGTCACAATGCATGAGTATACTTTTATTATTACTTAAGATTTTGGTTTACATTCAACCTTTACTTACAATGGACAATTCCCGCATTTTTTTTTTTTTTTTTTTTTTTAATTCTAAATGTTTGGAAAAGGCCATAAACATAAAAATTTCTGCTCAATTTGCTTTTTCTTTTTTTATAATTTGCGATCAAAATTACCTTGTTAGAGGTTGGCGAGAAAACGACCCATTTCGTTGGCGTTGAATGTGACGTAAAGAGATCTCAAACATCTTGGGTTGAAATGCAGCAGCGGAAACCAGATTTGCAAGTTTCTCGCAAATCACGCCAACATGTACGGAATGTGGCATTGGTCTACAAAAGCCAACTTTTTTAACGATAAGTATTTGGCACAAACCTCATGATAACCATAGAAACGCAGGGATCTGTTTACGTCACGAATTTTGTAGACTGTTTTGATCGAAATGGTTTAGGCTCGGTTTTGGGGCATTTTCTTTTCTTAATATTCCAGTAACTAATTTTTTTAAAGAACTTTTGTTTATATATTTTGAATCAGAAAGAAATTCTTCATAAATATGTACTAATTTCACTTGTTTTTAAAAAATGCGGGAATTGTCTATTATGAAAAAATTTCAGATGTTTACAAAGATAAGGTTAGAATGTGGTTCACGGGTTCCACTTCTTGCTTGAAAATTTTGCGCCAATATGGTAACCCGACACCAGTATGATTCCATTCTAACTTGGCATCAATTTTGCAAACCTGTAGTTTGGTGTCAATTAAAAAAAGTGGGACCCGTGAAGCACATTCTAACCCTATGAATGTAGCTTACAAAATTAGAAAACTGGTTTCAATTTACTCTCCTATTTGTCAATTTTGCGTAATTGTTTAAAATGGTTTGTCTTTTGAAATTCTTTGCAAATGTAATGTGTTTTTTTTTTGTTTTTATACCATACCATATCGGTACCGTACCATATCGGAGAACTTTTCATCAAGATCTATCGAAAGAAATTTATGATGAATTAAGCAGAATAAATGATCAACTCTCAAATAGTTTCTTCCCAATCTTAACATTCGCTCTAAATATTACATACTAGAAGTTTTTTCATAATATAACCAATAAGGAATTACTACAAAATGCAATCGAAAATAATAATAGAAGTACCCAAGTATGTTTGAAAACACATTTTGAAGATATTTCATTACACTAACGGGCCAAAGCAATGAATGGATGTTTTTGATTAAGAAGGTATTTCCAGCAACGCCTGTTGTGGACTCGATAATATACAGTATTGATTTCTCTAGTGTCATCGACTTCAGGCAGAGCATGAGTGCGAGGAAAAGAAAGTTTGCCAGGACAGATTATAGTTTTCTAGAGGGGACAATTAACGGGATTTTTCAATACACCATATTAACAACATATCACACTCAATAAAATATAAGTATTTTGTTAGCTGAGCATTATAAATGCCATTATCTATAATAATAAAATAGATTTATTTTATATGCCTAGTTTTATCATTTATGACACAAATTTAAATAAAAGTTATTCTTGATTGATATTTATTACCACAATTAATTACTATTTTGCTAAAGATTGTTTAGACAAGCACTTACAGTTAGGAAAGTAATAAAAGATTTCTATTGTTACGTTTATTATACATTTTTCACTCAATAATGCGCTAATAACACTTGCTATTCAAGGAAATTTTTAACAATATATTAATCATTCAAGTGCATATTCCGTTGTTGATGTTGAGTGTAGGATATATTGTATTATTAAGTGCAAAATATTTCATGAACGGAACAATAACGATTCCATTTTTATCTATATCTTCATGAACGAATCTTCAGAAATTGTGGAAACATCTCCATCAAAATTTACACAAGTATAAAGTTTTTTTTACAGATAATATCGAGTTAAAAAATAAATTGAAGAAGTTTTTTGAAGGTCTTGGCATTATCTTCAATAACGTTTAAACACTACAAAACGTAATAGGTTTTTTTATGGGAATTAAAAAAAAAGTTGACAATAATTGAAGGGGGGGGGGGGGGGAGAGAGATAAAAGTAATTTTTAAAAAATCTATTCCTACAGTGATATGAACATTACATCCCAAAAATACTCAGCCATATGCAATCAAAGATGTGCCAAATTCCAATGATGAGTTCAAGCGCTATTGAATCTTATGCGTTGTTTAACAAGGAGAAAAAATAAATTTTATTCAAATTGCATTAAATAATTAAAAACTAAGGATTTATTCATACAGAAAAAAAAACATTTTAAAATACATAGTCCAACATTTTTTTTTTTCTCAACTGAAGAAATTATAAGTATCTGTAAATAACTTCCTAGTGTTATTTAAGAGACTATGCACTGTGACTCATTAAGATTTTGATGTAAAGTCCGAGCTGTTGATAATTTTTATTTTTTATTTTTTACTATGTATGGTGGGAAAAAGCGATTATTGTAAAACTTTTCTGTGAAAACCGTATTTCCCTATCCACAAATGTTCAAGAATTATCAATTTTTAAAATGTCATGTATTTCTTCTGTATCCTTTTAACGACATTCAGCAATAAAACATGGATTCTTTACATAATTTTAATTTCCATAACGATAGATGAACTTAAAACTAATGTTATGGTCAATTAGGATATACGTAGAGTGAGAGATTACATCCTGGTTCGTCCCACCTTTGTCCATCAACCAGTCCTCCAGGTCCAGATGGTGGAGGAGCATACACTTCCTTTTCTTGACATTCCTCCACAGAAAAGGGATGGCTAAGAACGGGTAACAACAACGGAAACATCTGTCAATGTCATTTCCCTCATTCATGTCATGCAAGGGACAGCAGGCACCCGGGCATTTGTAACTGCCAGAACGAGGCAGTGTTGATAACAGAAGACATATGAACATCGCCAGACAACGGTAGATAGAGCCTGATGTATGGTGCATTTCGGGCAACAAGTTACCGCGACTAAGTAACTGATAGGGAAAAATTTTGCGGCGTTTTAATGGGTTTCGTAAACTTTTTGTTTTTGAAAAATGTGTGCTTGTCTTGATTCCAGCCTTTTAAGGAGTATCGAATAATGTTAGGGAATATCCTTTGAATTAGAAAAAGGCGGCTTTCTTATAAAGAAGAGAAAATGAATAACAAAATAGATGCTCTAAGGATTTTTAATATTGAATTTAAAAAGCCCCACCTCGCACTTAAAATGAACTCTATTTTATTGAAAAGTAACATATTTTCAAAAAGTGAAATCTGTTTAACAGAAATTTAGGATACTGAACAAGTAAGGTATTCTTTCCCAATACACATATTTAGCTTTTCAATAATAAAATACACAGTATTCCAAACTGCTGTCTAGTCAAACTGTCGGTTTAATGAAACCCACTCATCCTTGTTAATAAATTGCTGAAATGTAGTTGCTTCATGCATTCCATCACGGTTTTATGAAAAATCGGCATCAACAGTTATTATTATAGTTCACTTAACGTTTCGGATCACAAGTTTAAATAAACACTTTTTCTCACGGGCCTTACGGTCTGGAAAGAGCTGAGCTCCAAAGCGTCAGAAAATGTAACATTAACGTGTAATCACAGTATATGCTAGTATGACAACAAGTTGTACATTATGTCTTAATCCCATGCTTATTATTATACAGAAGGCCAGCACGGTCGTCGGATAGTGAGAAGTTCTCAAACTTGTTACATACAAGGATACATTTTTTGGAAAATCAATCAATCGCGACCCTTCTCCACTCGTGCACCAGAATCCATTCTATTTCCTAAAGCATTAAGTTTTTTCAGTGACGCTTTTAACTAGCCTTAAATAGATATTTATTCGCATTTAACTAGCCATAATTGCAATATTTCTAAATGCAAATTTATTTTTTTACAAAAAAAAAGTTCAAAATTTTAAGACTCCGTTTCAAGTCTAGAAAAGATTATAATTTAAATATCTGTCATAATTATCTCAACGAAGAACCAGAACCAGAATTGATTTCAGCGACAGTAAAATAATAAATCAGCTTTAAAACTGTCATTTTTAATAGTACCTGTATTTGTTTATTTGTAATTACTTTTTAAAACTCTAGTTCATTAATAATTAAATTATTTTAAGTAAATGAATATAACTTTCAGGTTTTTGGTGTTTCTATAACTGGCTTAAAACAAAGAAATTGCCAGTTTTCGTAATTTTCTTTCTTATTTAATTTTCTATATAAAGTTTTTTTTTTTTAAGCAGTTGAAAGTTAAGTGAGACCCATGCATTTATATGCACCCACATATTTATTTTTCAATTTGAAGAAAGAATTCTTGTTTATTGTCTAAGTTTCATAGTAACAACATTCCATAACATAAAAGTTTAGTGAAAATAAAAAATTAAATCCCACTAAAATTAGACAACTTCAGCACCTTGTATAAGTATCTTCACCGCCCATGTAACTTATACCTCGTGCATGGGAAACAAATCTAAATACTACAGAAGTGCCATATAATCACGCCATCTCACTTTACAAACAGTCCAGTAACACTAATCTGCCGTAAACAACACAATCACGTAACAGGTTCTATAAAAAAAAAATACAAATGGGTAGGGAAAATAAAATACCCGCTTACAGACAAGTCAATGGTCGGTAAGCCACGAAAGATAATAACATCTTTATTTCTTGGCTGGTCTGTTCGCCATTATGACCCGAGTATCCTTAAGTAAGACAACACTATTGGACGACCTTCAAGCAAAACAAACCTTCTTTCATTCCAACGCGGAAGAGAACGCGTGTTCTTGAAAACGACTTCTTAGAGAATATTTAGATGGTATTAAGAAGGCATCAAATCCAAATGAACTTGGATGAACCCCAACCTTGAGTGAACCTCAACCCACAACTTGCAAAGCAATGTTATTCCACAGGTGCAAATCCAGGGGGTGGGATATGGGAATATATGATCTAGCGAAATTTTCTTGCAATTAGAAAAGGAATTGAAAAGAAAATTTCAAACACACTTTCTTTCAGTTCGTCCGGCAAACAGAGAATAAAGAAATACTCGATGATGATTTTCTCTCTATTATGTTGATTATGCATACATGCAATTATAAACTGCATTGATTACTGACAATTCCTGGTTATTAATCTATATAGCATAACTATTCATACTCCTCTAGTATGCATACGACAAGTGTAGGTAGCGCTTCACCGAAAAGAAAAAACTTGATAGCCCGACATTACTTTATTAATATTTTTTATAACTTATTTCTTAACTCCTCGTTTACACACGAGAAAAAAGAGGTGCTATGTATAAATTGCCTAGAAAAGCTAAATCAAGAAAAATAGTTGACTGGTGTCAGACAGAATTTAAATAGTTTAAGAAATGCCAAAATAGTATCTTGCTTCCAGCTATCAAACAAAGTATTTTTTTGTTATTATTATTATAAAATTAAACTTCCTATCAAACAGGACACAAATGTGTAGACAAAAATTTGAGAAAATAAAGTAAGTAGATTGTCAACGTGACAGTGACATATGTTGAACACAGTGAATATACGTATCATATTGTACTCTGTAAGAAAAGAATATATTTGTTAAATATGGTACAAGTCATCAAGAGTCGTAACGTAGAATAACTACTCTAATACATCGCCTGAAAACACATGAATATTTTTTTTTTATTACATAGAAGTTTTTGCAAGGGCGTACTGGCCATAGAATTGTCAGGTGCAATCACCGGGCCAGTCACTATCTGGGGGGGGGGGGGGAATAAAAAAAATGGGTCGCTCTGGTACAAAAGGTGTTGGTTTTTTTTTCTATAAAGATGGAACTAAGGATACTTGACCCAATGCCTTTTTCTCGGAATTGGGAAGGTTTTATAAATTGAAAGTGGCATCATTTCTTACCCTTCAGTTAGCTAACTACATGATAAAAATGACAACTGATCTTAGAATCCGTTTTTAAACTATAAAACAAATTAAATTTTCATGCTCCAAAAGTAATATATTTGTGTTGTAAACACTGATGTTAAAAGGGTTTTTGCTTAAAAGTAATTTTTTTTTAATTGTTTATTTTTTTGTGAATACTTTTAGCTAGAATTACATATATAATAATGTTTATCCACTTAGTTGCATTTAAGGGTTGTGTAGTAAATGTACAATTAGGGATACTTGACCTAAGACAGGGATACTATTTGAATGAATTTATGGAAGTTTTATTATTTTTTTTCTTCTTACACCATTTTGTTAAGTATGTAAGAAGTTCAATTGATAAAAAGGTATTGTTATTGATAGATTTGAAAGTTGTATGTCATTGCCTACCACTGACATGTTGGATAAGCTAACGGTATAATAATTCCCTCGACATTGTTTTCACAGACAACAACCATTAGGTGTATCAGTTTATTCTCCTTTCAAAAGATATAATGTTCAATGCACAAATCGCCTGATGATACACAAACCTGGCCAAATTCAGGCTATTCTTCATCCACCTAAGTTTTCAATGAAAAATAATAATTAAATATTTTGGGTTTTAAAGCGAGTTTAAATTTGCTGTTAAATAGTTATTTTCTTATTCTTGAACTTGTATAAGAACAGAAATAGTTTTCAAACTGCTAATATTTTTAGTTTTCTACAATAAAAATTAAAAGTGGACACCGTATTAACATTATGTAGCTAATAAAAATTAAAAATATTGAAAAGTCATATTGAACAAGAATATGAAAGTATTTACCTTGGACTTATTAATGGTAGTTATGTTATTATGTAAAAGTGTTGCATTTGTAATTTAAATTTTATACTCCCAAATATGTCTTGTGTCAAGTATCCCTATATATTGGGATACTTGACCCAAATTGAAGGTTTTCATATTTTACCACCTTTATAATTAATACTTCAGAAAGATAAAATATTGTGTAATACTAAATGAAGTATAAATAGACAGCATTTACACACATATAAATAATATAAAATAAAAAATAAACACCCAAAACTAAAAATTGGGTCAATATTCCTTGTACCCTCTAAGTATTTGCCTTCCTTGACTTTTTTTAGAAGCCCAATTCATTCAAATCCCACCAGTTAATTATTAAATACTAGCTGAATACCAATGCTTCGCTACAGAATTTTAACATGTGCAATATTTTAGCTAGCTGTGAGGCCGCGCGTTTCGGAAATCCGTCATTGGTGTATAGGTCCCAGTTTTTGGTGCTTCGCTCGCAGGAAAGTTCATTGCTACGCCATATCAGGCTCGCTTCATTCGCTGCAAAGTTTATTGACACATAAGTACAGGCTTACTTCACTCCTTGAAAGGTTCATTACTATGCAAGAATAGGCTAGCTTCTCTCGTTAAAAGATTCATTGTTGCGTCAGCATAAGCTCGCTTCACTCACTAAAATCTAATTGTTACGTAAAGCCTTAATATTGGAAGCCTCTCCTCTGTCGAGACACACACAAAAAAAAAATCCTGTCAATACAATAATACAGCATCCCTTTAAGATTATTTTAGTGTTTGTGAAAAGCAAAATTAGACGGCCAAAACTACTTATGTTGCAACTTTCAGAGCTCTAGGTCTATTAAAAGTCGTTTTTAGTAAGTAAAAAAAATACGATCAACAATAAACTTCTTGCCCCAATTCTCACTGTACTGATATCACAGGTTCTGTTTGAAAATCAGCGTGGGTGAAAATGAAAGAGGTAGGTAATGTTTTTTAACTCAAAACTAGACAGAATGATTTGATTAATTGTTCTTATTTTATAAAGAATTTGCGTTCATTAAAGTGTATGTACACACTTGAAATATTGCAAAATGTGTTTATAGTTTTTCTTCTTTAAAATAATTTCTAGATGGAATTTACACAATTTACAAGATAATGGTCCCATCTGAAAACTAGTTGTTTTATAAGTTTTGAAGTACTATTTTGTTCTGAAAATAAATTTGAATATTTTAAACTCATTATCGAAAAAAATCGGGTTTTTTTTCACAAGAAACTTCATTTAAAGAGTGATAACTGAAGTTTGATATAATCTTTTTTAAAAATGATTTGAGAATTTAAACCTGCATTAACTATTAGATGTTTTGAACCTCAGCCAAACTGATAGGAAATGAAAATGCTAGATTTTTAAATTCAAAAGTTTTTAGAAAAATTGCGATTTTTTTCTATTTCAATGTTAAAAAAATTCTATTAAAAAAATTTATATTCTAGAAACTAGATGGAGGTTTAAAACATTAAGAATGATATTACGAACAATTTCCAACCATAATTTATTTTCTTGACCCCATAAAACTCGAGTAATTACTGTTCAAAAATATGCTAATTATAACGAGTTAAATGTTAATTAATTTTTTAATAAAACTGATTTTTTTTTATTTAAACGTCATTACTAATTATGCACTTTCAAGTGTACAAAATTCCGATTTTTTAAAAGATAATTTAAAAAAAAGTTCAAGTGTGAAAGTGGAAAGTGTGTGTATGTGGTTGGGTGAGGGGGTGGGCTGTTGGGAAGTCGCATGTTTCCGGCTACTCTAACATTTTTGACCACAGGCCACCACTGAACTTTAAAAGTATCCCATTACTTACGAGAGACATTGTAGCTTACTTAACACATTCACAATAAAACTTGTTTTATATGGTCCACAGGAAAATGGACAAGTCCTGAAGTGTTAAAAGTTACACATAATCTTGAAATGAATGTCGAAAGTAAAATCTTATGTCTTAAAATATCACTGAAATAAACCTTAACTACCAAATAATACAAAAATTTAAACCATACATTAAAAAAGAAATCTCTAAAAGTTTATTAAAACAATTTATGTCATCATTAAACACAGGCAAGTTTCTTTACAATACTATCTACAATTACACTAAAGACAAAATATTTACAATACATAGGTCACTTAGTTATAAAATAAACACTTTGCTTTGTAACAAAATAAAAATTACATTGTGTATTTCGCAACATTCACAATTGTACTTAGATCTTTAATAAAACATAATTTTTAAATATCAGTCTAAGATCTTACCAAATGTAAGTCAACCTCATCATGTTTTGAAAACTTAATTAGGTAGTACAAAGATCTGATTAAGAACACAATTGTAAATTACAAGTACCTTAAATACTGGAAAGCAAACAATTTTCCCAAAACAGTTCAAAATTATTCATTTTAATGTCTTCGAAAGAAATTTTTTTGTTTTTAATTTAAATTTTGTGAAGAGACAAAGGTAAAGGGCCAAAGTCATAAACAGAAGCCTGTCAAATGTAATTTAAAAAATTATCTATACTAGAAATTTTGATTCAATTAAGGGGTACAATTAATAACTTTTGAGTAAAAGCCTCCCTCAGTATTAACAAAATTTACACAAAAACTAACAATTATTTACATAAATTACACAAAATTGTAAACCAAACACACATTTCCAACAAAAAATTTCCAAGCTAAAATGAGATTCAATTTCAGCATGTGGATATAAGATTATGTTGATATATTTTCTAAAATTCTTGTGTGGTATGAAAGTGTTACAAGACTATTGTTATTTTCAGTCAAATAAAACAATCATGACAAAATGAAATTATCAAGGACATTTTCTATACTATAAGAATAAAATAATTATTGATTTTGAGGATGAAAGAATTTTTCAAAATATAGCTATGAAAATTAAAAAAATCTATAAATAGCTGTCTTATTTGAAGTAGCATTCTTAAATAATTGCCTTATGGATAAATCGAATATAGTCTGAAAATAGCCCATTAAATAGCTGTTCTTATGAATTAGAAATAAATATTATAGTATCATATAGCATAAACAAAGCTTCAGTTTCAAATCTTCAATTTGTTATTTCTCTCGTAAGAATTGGCACAGCAAAAAATTAGCAGTTAAAATACAATTGAGAGATCACTTAAATTGTAAATAATAAAAAAATTATAACAAGCCAAGCCAATTTTCTTGAAATACAAATGAAGTTCAGACACATCACTTAGATATAGCGCATAACTTGATTAACTCATCTAACGACTGATTTAAGTTTCTGAAAGTGCTCTAGTTTTAAAGATTTAAATATTATTACTGTGTACTAACACACAATATAACTTCCAAGATAAAACCTGTCATTCAAACTTATATTTCATTCATGATTTAACTGCCCAAAGAAAGCAACAATTCACATAATTTCAATCAGTTTTAAAGTTCTGGTGCATATGCCCTATAGGACCCGGGCAATTTTTAGTAACTATAATTAAAGAATAAATTGTAATCTTTGCCTCACTAAAGTTTTAAAGTGACCATAATTAGATTTCTCTAGCTGCAAACAGATGTACTAAAAACCACCATATTCCTACACTGCATCTGTACCAGTTTCATTTCAATTTGTTGAACGTAAAAGGCAACAAAATTGTGGATGATTATGATTAGAAAAACAAGACTATGTATTAAATACTACAATACAAATAGGCAGAACTATATATATATATTAACTCCAAATGGTTAAGACTTTCTGCTTCAAAATGGCAGTGTAGATTTCGGTTGGTGCACAAAATCAAATGAAACATGAAATTAAATGCAAAAGTAATGTGCTTAAAAAATACAATAGAGATCAAGAATAGGACATTTTGTTGGCGTTATTTTATTAGATGGATTTTTGCTGGATATTTTCAGTTTCTGGCAATGGGTTAAATTTAAAATTTAGTTATATTTTACCTTCTTTTTATTATCATTTTAACTTTCATTTTAATTTAATAACCACGTTTTTTGATTGCCAAACGTCCTATATCACATCCGTTTCAAAAATACTTTAAAACTTTAGGTGATAAAGCATCATGCAATGTTGAGCATAATATGAAAAATATTACACTCTTAAAATATGAAACAAAATGCACTGAAATTTAACTTTGCAATCTGTTTGTAAATAACTTAAATTAAAACCTTGACAACAGGATATGGAAATACATATCCGCCATTCAGATTTATAAGAAACTTTAACGATAAAATAATTATTAACACTTTTAGTTTACAAAAACAATAATTTCTTAATTTCATCCTTTTAGTAAATAAAACCTATATTTTCCTTAGAGTGGCTTTGCGCAACTATTAGCTTAAATAATATGATTAAAAATTCTCTATGAAAACATACCTATAAACATCAAATAAGTTAAAAAATTAAATTATTTCAAGTGGTTTAATGTCACAAAACAGTAAACATCTACCAAAAGGCTTTCACAAAATAAACTACATTCCAAAGGTTTAAAACTAACGTGCCATTAAAATTAAAATAAATAATAAAATAGTGTCACATAAAATTATCAAAAACATGAATGAGGTGATAATTTTAAAATTCATTCACTGTTCATTGTATCATTCAAATTGTTTTTCTTAAAAATAAAATACATTTGAAACAAAAATATAACTTACTTTTAAAGTTGATTGTTGACAAGTGACTAAATTTATAGTTTGACAGCTGCTTGATCAAAATGCAATATCTAAGCACCAAATTTCAACAAAAACAGTTGTGTTCTTGAAACTTATTTACATATATGATGCTATATATACTTTTCATGGCACAGTATTAATATCACACATAGGCTTCATTGCGATGCAGCCTTCGACATAATCCAAGATAGACATTTTTCCAGGAAGTAAAAGTTTTCCCAGACCAGATCCATGCGCCAGATGTAATACCCACCATTAAAGTCATGAGATACTTGATCATGAACACTGGAAAGTCTGGTTTTGGCCAAGTGTAGTTTTCCTTGGCAACATCAGGACATGGTATACTGTACATCGGGCGACTACATTTGTCCTTTTGCCATGTTAGCATCCAGTCATCATGGAAGTGAGTTTCGTACAAATAACAGGCGATAACGATCACTGCGGGTACGGTGTACAAAACAGAAAATACACCAATACGGATCATGAGTTTCTCCAGTTTGTCAGTGCGTGTACCATCATGCTTCATGATGGTTCTGATATGACACAATGATACAAATCCAGCAAGGAGGAAAAGGGTACCTAACACAAGATAAACAGTTAATGGAATAAGTACAAAAGCACTCAGTGAGTTCTTGTTCCAGATGCCAACAAAACAGACACCACTAAGAACATCTCCTTCTACTTTGCGTAATGCAAGGATAGCTATAGTCTTTATAGCAGGAACAGTCCAAGCAGCAAGGTGGAAATACTGGGAGTTATTTTCAATAGCTTCGTGACCCCACTTTAAACCAGCACTCAGGAACCAAGTCAAAGTCAGTACAACCCACCATATGGAACTGGCCATACTAAAAAAGTAAAGAATCATGAAAAAAATAGTACACCACTTCTTGTCATTGCCCTGTGTGATAGTTCGAACCATCTTTATATTGGTACGGTTGTTAGGCGAGGGAAAAGGATCGTTACAGGACACAAGCTCATCCATCACAAAACCAGCAACATACACTGCAGCCACCATGAAATAGCACACCGACAAAAATATGATCGGTCGCTCGGGATATCGAAAGCGATGTCTGTCAATGAGAAAAGTGAGCACAGTAAATAGGGTGGAGCACATACACAGTATAGCCACAACACCAATCCAAGTGCGAGCAAACTTTTTCTCGACTGATGTGAAAAACATAGAATCACATGGGGCACCACAATCCTTCTCTTCAGCCTTACCAACCTGGAACGAATAGCCTAGCCCTGTTGGTACCTTAAACTCTTCAGGGCATATAAACTTTCTGCCCCTAGTCACTGTTGCATTATTCTTGATGGGAGTTAAAGGATAGTTACCAGTTCCAGGAGATGGATGATGAGCCCTTTCTGTATTATTTTCTCCAACACACAAGACTTCAGTCCCTGGCTCAGGAAACTTGTCACAATCCAGACTCTTGGGCCACTGGAATCCAAAATTATTCATTAGACGTTCGCACCCATCCCTGGCTTTCATGCACAAAGACCTACAAGGGGGTATGGCCTGCTCAATGATAGTACACACAGGCGCATACATGGTACACAGGAAAAACTGGAGATCCGGACTGCATTGGACCTTCACGAGCGGAAAAAATTGGTGAACTTCAAGTCCAGCGTCCTCCTGTTTTTGGTGGTTGAGGAGATTGGGCATGATGGTTTCGTTGTAGGGTATATCCTTGCATAGTGGAATTGTTATGGGTTCACACCTGCCGTGGTGAGGAATGAGGCTTTCCCTGTCCGAAACTCGCGAACTGACGATTTGAGCGTGGCCACCATGTTCTACAGCGGCCGTCGCTAGGACGAGCAGCACCGGTAACCACGATACAAACAGGATGACAGCCATATTTGTTCGCTCGGGAAAGGGTGCTTCGTCGGATCGGTTGCTGCAGCCTCAATCACAACGAAAGCTATGTTGATGCCATGGCCGGAAATAGTATTCCCACGGGAGATAGTTCGATGAGCTAATCATTCGTTCTGATTACCAGAAGGCTATTCGGAATTTGAAGAGATCAGGAACGGAACATCACAAACGAGAATGTGCATGGATTACTATAACAGCAAACAACTCTTCGCTTCAATGTGATTGGGCGACAGCGGCGCCGCCAAGGCTGAACGCGTTGCCCCTCTGCTATAGGGGTTGGTCACAAATTGATGTAGTTTACGTCTAGGTTAAGTACTACCAACAAAATTTGTGAAATTTGTTCACAAACTGTATCAGTATTATAATTACTTCAAGAATTTAGATTGCAATCATTTTATTTGTCGAAAGAAATAAAAATACCTCATTTGTTTAAAACTTTAAAATAAATTAAACTGCTTCTCAAAATTAAATATATATATTAATTATTTAGCTAATTGTCTTTTTAAAATAATATTTCTGCTCCGCTAATTAAGAAGCGATTTTATTTGTAAATAATAAAAAGTAATTGAATTAATAGATACATTTGTAAGATAGTAAGGATTTGAAGTAAATTTCCTTAGAGTTAAAAATTGCAATTTTTCTTTGTTTATTTCAACTTAATAAAACAGAAATGTAATCGAGTAAATTGATTTCATTTGCTCGAATTGAATTTTTCAATTTATTTCTCTAAATATTCATAACTTATATTACATACAATGCAATCCCATATCCTATAACAAGCAAAGACTTGAGAAAAAACAGAATTTAATTTTTTACTAACTGTCACTGGCACCATAGTAAAAAGTTAATTCTTTTCCTATACCAAGAGGCCCCAGATCTATCTTGAAAATCATATTCCTACAAAGACAGCGTATCCATTAACGAGCTCTACATATTTGAAACTAATTTTAACGATACCAATGAAGGTTACCCAAATATCTTTGACTTTTTTTTTCTTTTTTTTTTTTAATAAAAACAAGTTAAAATAAAAATTAGGGAATATTCATATTCATAATTCTTTTTTCATTCGTTTTCGAAAAGAGTGAAAAATTTTTAAGTGTTTTAAATTTTGCTTGTCAAATTGGGCAATCTTCTCTTCCTGTCATAAATTAATTCCAGTAGGCAGTAATAATGTAGTTCTGTTGGGAATTTATAGTAGAATATTCTTTTTACTATCTCACTAGCTTTTAACATGTAATATATTGTTAATGCCACAGAAGTTCATTTAAAGACAAATTGTTTAATTGGAATATTCTCTCACCCAGTTTTACGTACCTATATACTCAGCTTGTAAATACTTGCACGTGACATTTTCTTTTCTGCGTTAAGGACGGGAGGCGGCATTTAGTGAAAAACTTTTTTTCAATGCTAGACGGCCGGAAACACAGACAACTTGAAAGGTACACCACTACTCAGGGCTCGATTTAGAATTTTTTTTACCGTAGGCCCAACATTCAAAGAAGGGCCCCCAATAGCAAATATTTATTTCCTTACGTCACAATATTACCAGATCAAGCTACATTCGTTAAGACTAACTTTTTACAATTAAAACTCATAGTTTACTTTCACACGATTTTTTTGTTATAATTAGTATGATCTCGATTTCCTCAAAACTTTTGAATTAATCAAGACCCCCCCCCCCCCCCATGAACACTGATTTTAAAGCACACTTTCCTGTATTTTAAACTTACATTTTACCACAGGGTCCACAAATTATATAATAATAAAGATTACTTAATTTTATAACAATAATTGTAAATAATACAAAGTAACCTTTCCACTGTTTCCACGATCTCACCAAAAAGGAGGGCCAAAAAATTCCACGGAAGAGCCTGCAAACCAACCAATCACAAAGACTCTTTCATTTCATAATATAAGAAGTTGTATATGGTTGGTTGGTTGGTTGGTGAACATCTCTTTACAAGAGGCGAGAGAAGGAGAACAGCGGCTTAAAGCCCTTGTCTCCGTGTACATATGAAGAAATTATATATGATTGGCTGAACCAGAAAGATTTGCTTAGTTAGGCTTTATTAGGTTAATCTATCTAACTTAACTCTCTGTGACCATAAAAAATATGGAATTTGCGGATGTGTATCTAAAAATTTTTTATTACTTTTGTTCATTACTTCCCATTAAAAGACAATTATATTTACAATTTTCAGAAAACTTTCAAAATTTGGGGACCCCCAAAGTTGGAGGCCCCTAGGCCCGGGCCTAATGGTAAATCAGGCCCTGCCACTACTATATTTACTAACTATCAGTGGCGTATATAGTGAGGGGTTTAGATGTCTTCCTCATCTCTCAATTAAAAACTAGAAAAATGTACAAAAAATAACAATAATAAAGAACCACATCCAAATACATATCCGGCGTTCGTCACTGCTAACAAGATCGTGTTGAGTTGACCACGAACAATAAGTCAAGGGCTATCCAGTGTGGCTTTGAAAAAGTTAACAAAGAGCTTTTTTTTTTTTTTTTTACAGTAACCATTTACAATCAGATCGAATATTAAACACATCTAATCTAAGACATTTTGAATAATTTACTTTTTTTTTTAATACCAGTAATAAAATAACCACTTATCGGAATTAAAGCAGAGGAAAGGGTATTTTCAAACAATTGAATGTTTAGTTGATAGGTTGATTAAAATCATAAAACAAACACCCATTTGACATAATTTTCAAAACCGCAGTAATACCTGATGATCACTGGGTTACAGTATTGCAATAAAAATGTTCTCCTCTCTGAATTACTTGATTCATAAAACTATAACAAACCTTCATTATTGGTTAATTTGAAGCTATTTTCAAACACTTACATTAGAAAAACAAATACTATTTATGTTATGTTTTAATTCTAATAACAATAGACATCGAGAAGAGTTTTTAGGGGAAGTTTTCTTTGAATTATAAAAAATCCAATTAATTGTATTTAAATTAGATAATTAAAATCGCTTTTAAACAACAGTAATTAACAGCTTTAATGATTTTTTTAAAAGAGGTTTTGATTAAATTTGGTTCAACCTTATTTAAAAAAAAATTATTATTTTTTATAAAAAAAAAAAAGTTTATTTTTTTGTTAAAGGTTGTTGACATTGTGTTGTTCAAAAAAAGTTTCTTTGTAATCAGGATGACAAGAAACGTACGATGAAAGATTTCTCATATAACGTTGCACAATCAGAAAGCTGCTACCAGAAAAGCTACACTCACCATAACAATTGCCTACTTTTGTTCATTTGCGCACAGCCCCCCTTTAGTCAATTTTATTATATCGCGGTTGGTTGAAGGAAGGGAAGATACCAAGGAAAGGATAGGAAGTCATAGGGAGCAGGAAAAAAAATATTTCCCTACTCCTTCTCTCTCCCCCCCCCCCCCCCTTCTCCTCTTCCTTAACTAATTCGACTATTGGCGGCTAATTTGTGTTCTAGATCAGTAGTAGGGAAACTGCGGGCCGCATGCAGCTTTTTGTCGAATTCCTTTTAGCTCTTCTCAGAAAGATTTTTTTAATTTATACAATTTTAATATATATATATATATTCTCAACTTAAATGTTGTTTAAACTCCTAAGTTATATCAATGGAAATTTACACAAGCACTATTTAGCGGAGAATACGTTAAAATAAAAAATTTATGATTAGATATACAAAATTTTGTTTCTATTAAAAAATAACGGTTTTGAATTTGTAATTTTTAAGACAATAGAAATTTTCAATTGCGGTCTTCGATACTGAGTCAAATTTAATTTTTCGTACTTAGCTAAAAAATACCTCTGCCAAACACTGCACTAGATAATCAAGGTTTGAAAATCGCAAAAATGCTATTCTTGGGGATGATCCACGATTCCTCGTTAAGAAAAATGTTGAAGGACATCGGATATCGGTTTCCTGAAGCCTCAATGTATACAAATAACAGTGCAGCGACTGATTTTTGACAGTTCGAATTACTTTCAAGTTTCCTGGATATTCGTTGATATTCTAGTAAATCTCTCAAATATTAGAAATCTAATATATTTTTCTGCTATAAAAGCTCTCTGACATTTCATTATTCTTGTTTAGACTCTCGGATTTTTTTTTTTTTTTCAAATTTAAATAAGAAATTTTTAAAATTATAATATGAAGTTCATTCGTCTCGACGAAAAGGAAAAATATACACTAACATATGTCATGTAAACAACACTATTATTTACGAGTTGAAGACCAGAAACAATAGGCTATGGAAAAGTTCTGACTAATTTATTTAAAACTCACGAAAAATTTTTTAAGTAATTATTTGGAAGATTAGGAAGTTTGCAATAGTTCATAAAATAGGTGTAATTATCAAAATAATTAATAAAGTTAAGTTATTAGGAAAAGTTCGTATTCATATTTTAGAATTCTATATCTTAAGGGCTATATACTTTTGCTTGCATACAAATGCTAAGAAAATGTGTAAAGTATTTTATACTCCGATTTTCTTTATACACAAACCAGTTTTATGCAGTATCGAACTAACGAATTACTTCTCTGTTATCTTTTAACTGTAAATTTCTTTTTTTAGTTTTTGGAACGGAAGTTTGCGAATTGCTTAAAGCGGAACCGATGTTAAAACGTATCCCGATATGAAAAAGTATGTATCAGATTATATATTTTGAACTTGAAATAACGTATCAATAAACAAGCCTCGTCGTAAAATTTTAACTGGAAAAGGACAAATCTGATCTCACAGATGAGAAAAGAAAAAAAAAAAAAAAATGTCGGACATTTGAAAAGTAAAAAGGTAAAGTTTTTATGATCGGAATAACTCTCTAAAGCGTGAAACTGAATCTCAGTGGGTAAGCGTATTTTGCATTAATCAGAGTATTTTGCATTTACGAAATTATCAAAATTTCCCATTGCATCCCTTTATTTTTCCCTTTAACCACCTTTCTTATTAAAGCCTGTCCTGTATGCCTTTAACCCACTTTTCTTATTACGTCACTTTCTCCACATTAAACAAATGTTTTTAACTCTTTTTAAATCCTTTATATTAACTTCGCTTTTGCGGGTTTGTCGATGGCAGCGGAATCTGCGAAGGCCTAATTAACCCCCTTGCCGTCATCCTATTGGGCTAAAACTTGGCAGATAGATTCGATGTCGATGACAATGTATTCTATCAAATCTTGGGTCTGTTACTGTCACTAAACGGTCGCTTTTACGGACTACTAATCATCCAATCGCGCTTTGGTTAGCATTTAACCAACCATTGTTGAAACTCTTTAAAGTTGACAATTTTTTTTTAGATAAATCAATAACAAAATTACTTAAATCAGAATAAATCAATGAGGAGTATAAATTCACTTTCATTTTTAATAAATAAGTTTTGACAGTGTATATCAAGGACTGTTAAAGACGTTTCTTGGCTGTTGCTGAAAAACATAAATTTTTCAATGGCAACTGCCTTATGCGCATGCGTAATTTTGACGAAAACCTTAATTACATTTTTCATGGCCACCACTAACCCGTACACAAAATTTGAACATGATAGATCAATCCAATCGGAAATTATGCTGACTACAGACAGACATACACATACAGACAGGGACTTTTTCTAGATTATTTTTTTGAACTCAGTATGTTGTTCCAAAATGTGGAAAATTGCAAAAAAAACCAAAAAAAACACCGAATTTTTTTTTAACCGAATTCCATACTTTCATTACCCTATTTTAACATACAGTGGCTCCCAAAAGTCTTCTTCTTACACTTACAAATTTCAATCAAATACCACTTTCTCCAGTTCAAAAATTAATAATTTAAAATAAGATTTTATTTTTTTTAATAATATCTTTAATTTCATCTTAATAAAACTACATAAAATATTTTTAATACATAGTCAAACATTTTTTAGAAAAATCATTAACCTAAAAGAAACACAAAAAATATCTCCCAAAAGTCTTCGTACACTTACATATTTTCCTTACATGTTAGTATTTATTTATATATTTTGGTAAATTGGCAATTCGTAGGATATCTTTTAGCATTCACAACAACTTTTATGCGTCTGGGCATAAATTTTACTAATTTTTTTGGTAATTTCTGCATAAATGTTCATCCATTCTTCGATCGTTACTGTTTTTATTTGGCTTTTTGTTTTAATGTCGTGTCTTCTTGCTTTGACCTCTAAATCTTTCTAAATCTGTTCTTGTAGGTTCAAATCTGTTGACTGAGGTAGTGGTTTTAGATATTGTGGGCAATTATAGAGGCCACAGAGGCAATCATTGAATGCTGTCTGCTCGTATCATTATCTTGATAAAAAATGACGTTATTTGTAATACCCAAATTTTAGGCTGGCAAATTTAATTTATCATTCAAAATATTCAAATAGAGTTCCTTATTCCATCATTAAACACCAACATATTGTTGCACAAATTGTCTGTATATATTGTAAATAGTGACGTATTATTTTAAAATTCTATTGTAATTTATTTTTATCCTATTTTATTTAGTAATTAATAGCGATTATACAAGTTAGAAAAAGGTGGCAACACCTAAAGTAATCGAGAAGTTTCGAGATATTTCGTTTCCGATAAATTGGCTGGAAATTTCGAGAATGTCTCACGCGCTTGTTTATAAAAAGACTGGAGAACGGGAAAGTTTTCAGATTGACTTCAGAGTTCGTTGAAAGCTGATCGCTTTGTTTACCTATTGGAGTGAGCTTGTATAATCGCTGAATTCGAAGTTATTTTTGTTGAAGCTTGTGTTGAAGCTTGAGAGTAATTAAACTGTCGCCTGTGAATAAATTTTGTGAGTTTTCTGAAGAGAGAATAAATAGTTTTAAACCGTGAAAACTGTGCCATCATTGCCTCAGTGGAAAAATTCGTAACAGTGGTGTCAGAAGTGGGGTTCTCGTAATTTTGAATGCCGACAACTAGAGGAATGATGGAAGACCAAATGAAGCAGTTGATGGAAATGATTGTTGGAATGAAGGCCCAACAGGAAACCACCGCCGCCGAAATGAAAGCCAGTCAACAAGCTACCGCTGCTGAAATAAAAGCCGGACAAGAATCAACCGCTGCTGAAATAAAAGCCGGACAAGAATCAACAGCTGCTGAAATAAAAGCCGGACAAGAATTAACCGCCGCTACAATAGCCGCTGGTCAAGCCCGCCAAGAAACGACTAACGCCGAACTTGCCGCCGCAATCGCCGCTGGTCAAGCCCGTCAAGAAACGACAAATGCCGAACTCGCCGCTGCAATCGCCACCTGCCGAGAATCCACATCAGCAGCTATAATTGGGATTAAAGAAGAAATGCAATCCGAACTGGCTACAATGGTGGAATCTACGATAATAGAGACTACTACAAGTGTTCTACAATCGGTAAAAGAAGATGTTCTGTGTGAAGTAAGAAAAGAAATCAGTGAGAGTTTTGAGGCGGTTAATGGGGAAATTGACTGCTTGGGAGAAAAGGTTTCTACAATGAAGGAAGATCTTGTGACTGTAAGGAATGAAATCGAAGAAAAGGTTTCCACCATGAAAGAGGAACAGGAAAAGTTTCATGACGCTGTTGAGGAAAGGCTACGGAAAATTGAAACGGGGGAAGCTATGACCGTTGCAACGCCTAAATGGGATAATGTTTCCACTCCCTTCATTGCGCCACGTTCTAACATCAAAGTGGCCCCTTTTGATGGGAAGTCGTCTTGGCGCGTTTATCAAACGCAATTTGAAATGATTGCTTCTGCGAATGGTTGGGACGATACTTCAAAAGCATTCCATCTCGCAGCATCTCTTCGAGGTGAAGCTGCTGACATTTTACAGACACTACCTGAAGAGAAGCGGGGAGAATTCGTAGCGCTGGCAAGTGCGTTGGAGTTAAGGTTTGGGGAGCAACATCTAAAGGATTATAACAGACTGCAACTGAAAGTGAGACAGCAGAAGGCCAATGAAACTCTTCAAGAATTGGCATCGGATATAGAAAGACTGTCGCTCCTCGCTTTCCCAGACTGTCCCCCGGATGTACGAGACGATCTTTCTCTGCAGTATTTCATCGACGCTATTCAAGATCCCGATGTGCAGCAGGCGGTAAGGTTATCCCAAAACAAAAACCTGAAGTCGGCCCTCGTGTACGCCATGAGAGTAGAAGCCGCGCAGCTAGCTTCTGGAAAAGACCGACGATATGTGCGTGGTGCATTAGCCGAGGATTCTTCTGACTTTGTCACCAGTAAGCTTCGAGAACTGGAGAGCAAAATTGATAGAATGATGAGAAGCTATCCCGGAGCCAGGGATCGAAGGACCAGAGTCGTTTGCTGGCACTGCAAACGGGAAGGGCATCTACGACGAAACTGCCTTGATTTGAAAAAGAGAAGGGATAACACTACCACGGATTCTCCACAACTGAATCTAAGAAGATGTCATCTCGCAGGGCAGAAGCTGCAATGTAGAACAGGTGAAGCCCCGACCAGTCATTTCCACGTTTCATCCCGACAAGGAGGAAACCAGGGTTTATTCGTGAAGGGGGAGATCAACGGAACTCCATGTCGTCTAATCGTCGATTCGGGAGCGAACGTAACGATCGTAAGGACGGACGTGGCTCGTCGCCTGAACAGCCGACTCCTCTACACAGCGCCCTCTGTTTCTCTACAAACTGTGTCTGGTAGTAATATCTCTGTTCATGGGAAATTGCAAGTGGACATTGCCCTTGGATTTAACACCTACAAGCACACCGTTTATGTTGCCGAAATTGTAGATCCGTGCATTCTCGGACTAGACTTTTTGAAGAAAAATGGAATTACGCTGAATTTTGAGAAAAGCCAGCTGCAAACATGGAGAGGCGAAGTTCCTTTGCACGATCTAGACATGAAAGAGCTGTGCGTATATCGGATTGTAGCTCATGAAGACAATGTCATAGAGAATGCTGAAGAGTCCACATCTATGGAAAGTACCTCTCCAGCCTCGGAGAGAGAACCGAAGAAAGCGACGTTGATGAAACCCTCCCAGGAAGTGGTTCATGTGGAAATGGACAAAGTTAGTGACGAGTTAATCGACATCCGTACTCCTGTTACAAGCATCGAACGGAGGTCCCGGGATCTATCAGCTGCACCCGCGGATGATTCGGACGCAATCTCAAAATTATATAACCAGCAAGATGGGGATCAGAAACTTTCACCGCTTCTGTTGGCATACGGGAGTGCAACTCACGAGACCACCGGATTTTCTCCATCTCTAACGATGATTTTCGGAAGAGACCTTAGACTACCCTGCGACCTCCTCTTTGGACGACCACCGGACACCCCTTCCTCGCCTGTCCAGTATCTAGATGATCTCCAGGCACGTTTGGAAGCCGTACATCGGTTCGCCAGAGAAAGAATCAACATCATGACAGAGCGCATGAAGGTCCGCTACGATGCCAAGGCCACGGAACGTTCATTAAAGAAAGGTGACAAGGTGTGGTTATGGAATCCTAAACGTCGGAAAGGACTCTCCCCTAAGCTCCAGACGAACTGGGAAGGGCCGTATGTGGTCCTTAAGAAGATCAACGACGTCGTGGTAAGGATTCAACGGACACCCTCCTGTAAACCTAGAGTTGTACATAACAATAGACTAGCCCCATATTATAGTAGAAGTGATTGAATTGCCTTTCCTCTTAAGGACTTCACTGCCCGGGACGTGCAGTCTTTAAGAAGGGGGAAATGTTGCACAAATTGTCTGTATATATTGTAAATAGTGACGTATTATTTTAAAATTCTATTGTAATTTATTTTTATCCTATTTTATTTAGTAATTAATAGCGATTATACAAGTTAGAAAAAGGTGGCAACACCTAAAGTAATCGAGAAGTTTCGAGATATTTCGTTTCCGATAAATTGGCTGGAAATTTCGAGAATGTCTCACGCGCTTGTTTATAAAAAGACTGGAGAACGGGAAAGTTTTCAGATTGACTTCAGAGTTCGTTGAAAGCTGATCGCTTTGTTTACCTATTGGAGTGAGCTTGTATAATCGCTGAATTCGAAGTTATTTTTGTTGAAGCTTGTGTTGAAGCTTGAGAGTAATTAAACTGTCGCCTGTGAATAAATTTTGTGAGTTTTCTGAAGAGAGAATAAATAGTTTTAAACCGTGAAAACTGTGCCATCATTGCCTCAGTGGAAAAATTCGTAACAATATCAACTCCTAATGCTAACAAGTAACCTATACACAAGGACACTTTCACTGCATGCTTTACTGTTCCAACAAAGTTCTTGCGATTAGGTTCATCATTTTTCTTCTTCGCACAATTGTGAGCCCATCGAAATCTAAAATGTTACATTTGTTTTTATCCTCAAAGAAGACATGATTCTAATATGTTTCTAGCTTATTTATCATTGCCTCTGTAAAGAAAAGGCGAAATTTTCTATTTTTAGCATTTATGAAATTTTTTCTTCGAGCAGAACACCAATGTAGTTCAGCTGATCTGACTACTTTTTAAACAGTTTCAATTGAAATTGAAGTCAAATTCGTTTCCCTACATTCTAAAGAAACTTTTATAGTACACAAAAGTGAATTTTTCTCAAATATTCTTACAGTAAATCCTTTTTCACTTTCAGATAACTGTGTGGGGCAATCTCTTCTTGGCTGGTTTTGGATTCTATTTTCTTGTTTAAAACGTTTTATTGCATACTAAACAGTTAAATAGAATAAATTTAATATATTAGCCACACATAGAATACATTTACTACTATTACGATGAAATATGATCAATTATAAACTGATGTTTGTTGATTCTTTACGGCCACGAACCATTTAGTTTTTTTTGGAGCTACCGACTGTCTATTTCTGCCACTTATAAAGTGCTTAACACAGCCAAATACGTTTCGTAATTTTGAGCATCTAGAAGAATACGAGATCGAAATCTTCTAGTGTAAACCCCTCTCTCCGACCCCACCACACCAACGAGAGGACATTGAGGCCACGACAGATTTAATATGCACCTGCCCCCATTAGGTACACACCGATATTTGGCGGAAAGAGGCCCGAACCCACAACCCTCCGGTTACGAGCTCGATACTCTATCGCAAGGATATCGGTGCTCCCACGAACCATTTTAAAGAATAAATAGATTATAATAAATAGAAAATGTAAATATTTCAGACAATCGATTTTTTAAATGTCGCCACAATGCAAAAATTAAAAAGAAAAGTATAAAAAAATAATTTTATTTATGAAATTATCAGAAAATTTTATGGTGTAAGAACACTTTTGTGTTATTTTTTTTTTTTCCCCTTTTTTTTTCTTCTCCTTGTTCTATGAATTTGTATTATTATAAAAATAAAATGATTCAATATATATTTTAAAAATATTAGGTTTCATTGGGAATTAAATAGAAATTCTACAAAAAAAATTGAAGTTAATATTCGGATTCAATTCTAAACTAGAGCACTTTTCCTACAAATTTTTAAGGTATACGAAGATTTTTGGGAGACACTGTATGAACAATTAAAAGTTAAAATTTTAGACGTATCTAAGTTATTAAAAATAATTAAATTAATGAAAATTACTAAATGTATTTGAAGTTCTTAAAAGTACTTTACTTATGCATGGCATGGTTTGAAAGGGTAAACAATCCAATTTGCAATTTATAAATTACATTTTAGTTTAAAACTGTGAAAAAAAAAATTTGTATTGAAACTGCTATGTCTCGCAAAATGACCGCCCAGACAGACGCTTATTAATTTATTTATTTTTTACTTTTTCTCTCATTTTGGTATCTCTTATTATTTTTAATTTTCATATGAATACCACATACTCATACATTTAAAAACTAATCTCGACCCTCCAAAAATGGATTCACTACTTCGGGAAACGCTGTTCCATACTACTATAAGAATAAGAAACGGAAGATATTTTAGTGTCCATTCGTCCAAAACTTGAAAAATTGAATATCTATCTTTGACAATGCAGATCGATTGGAAGGTTTGAATTAGACTCTAATGTGGGTTGCGGAAATTGTGGACAGGCAAGCCGTGTATCAGTTAAACATTTTAATTTTGATCTTTATAACTGCTATTTAAATAAAATAAATTGCTTTTTTCACAAGAGTAGATAAAAGGCTAATAATTGAAGAATTCCAAAACAAATTTATCGTAGTATAGAGGTTGAGCTAATATTGAGAAATAAGTTGAATAACCTTTAGTGTGGACGAGGTTATCTAAATTGGCTTGGCTTTAAATGCGGTCAGTGTAATTTTCATCGGTTAAATTTAAGAAAAATTTCGTGTAGTTATTGAATCGGTTAAATTTAAAAAAAATTTCGTGTAGTTATTGAATCGGAAAAATTTAATGAAATGTTAAATCTTTTTAGTCTTTTAATGCTCTTCACTGATATTTTTTTGGAAATCATTTAAGATGCAAACTCGAAATCCCTTTTGATGTATCCTTATGTTCCTGGTTCTTGCTCTGATACGAGATTTTTCATAAACTTAGCTATGGGAAGAGGGGGAGGGGTAAGGGCTATAGAAATATGGCCACTAACATGTGTGAATGTTGTGAAGCAACACAGAACAATTTTTATAGAATTGCGAATTTTTTAATAGCTGTGACACTTATATTGAGAGTTCAGTTGGTGGTTTGAAGCTTTTTTGGCTGTTGACCCTGACATTTTTTAAATTTAAATTTGATTTGGTTTTTCTTTTACTTACATTCTAAGAAGTAGACACTTCTGATTACAAAAATAACTCAGTTTAACGTTTGTTTGCAATATCTTCCTTTATTAAGCGGAGTTAAACTAAAAATGGATTTATTGAGCAAAATAGGAAAGTGGCTGTACTTTCACTGGACAAACAAAACATTAAGAAATAGGCATTTTGTGATAGTTGAAATGTGAAAGGCAACGTCGAAAGCAAAATCAAATATTATTTTTAAAACTTAAAGATTAGATTGAACAAATAACCACACGTGTTTCATTTTTCAACTTATACAAAAACTACCATAATATATTGTGAAAGTACAGTAACCATACTATTTATTCCCATAGGCTCCAACAAGCAGAGAGTGCCCTCAAAACCACTTATGAACATTTTCGTAATAAAAAATGGCGTAAGAGCTAATTTCCTTTCTTGGCTGGGCATGGCTGTGGGTTAGCGCTCTGGCATCGCATGCCAAAGGTGCCGGGTTCGAATCCTAGGTTAGACATGGATGTTCGTTGTGGTTCAGAATCCACGTTAAGCTGTAGGTCTCGGCCTGATTAGCCGTCATTGTGCATAAAGATAGGTCGTTGAGCGTACCAACCAACCTTACACAAAGATAGGGGACCTGTCCATGGTCCATTTTATATGGGTTTGGTGGCCGACTTTTTCCTTATTCAATGAAACATTCTTTATTTTAATTTATGGTCTGGTCATTTCCAACTGTAGTAATAATGATTATTGAACAGAAGTTTTAAATATAAAATGTGTCAAAGAATGTGGTTAATTTCAGTCTCCTAAAATTATTTTAAGAAATAACAGAAATATACCATTTCGATTGATTTCTTGACAACAGGACTTAGTAAAATGTAATATATTCTCTCTCTCTCTCACACCCACTGGACAACTAATGTTTGAGGGAAGCCATCTGTTTACCCAACTTGACATTTCACATTTTCACAACCTCACACTACCAGGACGCCCAAATTCTCATTTGGCCAGCGTCAGTCTAATTAAAGTCCCGCTTGCATCTCAATGGAGCGCCCATTCTTCATGGTTTATGGGAGCATTCCTTGAGCAAGGAGCGAGTTTTCAAAATGCCTGAAAACGGAACCATCAATCCATTTCCATTCTTTAAATACACGTTAACTTCTTCACCTATTCACTAAACAAAACTATTTTCCAGCTTCACCTCCTTTCCTGAAACTTATACATAAAAAAAAAGAAAAAAGACCAACCAAACCAGTGGAACAAAACTGACACTTAGTCAACTTGTTCTTCTATTTGTCCTGAGGGCAGACCCGCATCAAAAAGATTTTTAGGACGTTAACAAAAGATGGGAGGGCGGTTCCAGCGTTTAAACCCTATAAAATTCTGGAGTTCGTCTTCGAGATGTTGAAACACGTTGTAAACCCGTCAAAAGAAGTTGTTAGGAGTTGAAGTTGGAACGTGTCACTTGAAGGATCGGGATGGCTAATTGTGGAACACTTTTTGTTCCTTTTTTAATAGGATTTCGCTGTTGAATGGGGTTCTTTTTTTTCGTGGGGCTGAATTTCGTCAATTCGGGATTTCATTTAGCGAATTCAGTAGAGTTCAACACCCTTAAACGTCCGAAGCGGTGTGAAAGTACTTTATAGTTTCAACTCTGGTGAAAAGACTCTGATTTTTTTCCCCTTCTTTTTTTTCCTTCGATGCAGGTGGCAGGAATGGTCAAAGTGCTGGTTAGCAGGAGGTTTAACTAATGTTTATAAGGATGTAAAATTCAATTGAATTTCAGGAAGCATATTTGAAATCTAAGTTTGTTGTGAAGGTTTCATTATTATAGTGTAGAGATGAGGCTCCATATACAAATACTCAGAATCCACTGAATGTAGGTAAATGAAAATATTAATTGTTGCAAATTATACCAGGACAAAGCTTTAGAATTTTATGCATAGTATATTTAAGTTATAAAAATAATATATCTAGGTGCACGGCAGTGCATCAACCAAGTTCACTGCCAGCCATCTTTTACCGGAAGCCACTCAGCAGTATTTTGTGACTTCTCACAGAATGCCTGAGAGCTGAAATGTTTTTTAAAAGATAGCTGTTAGCCACTTTAGTAAGACCCCTAAGTTTCAAGTCTCCAATTATATTGGATGTCAAGATAATAATAAGTCAGAAGTCTCAAAGTCAGTCAATTTTGTAGCTAGATATTTAGACCTATGCAGAGGAATTATAGGTCTAAATATTTAACTCCAAAAATGCTTGTGTGACTTGGCCATTACACGTCAGTGAACCAGAATACGTAATGGTCAAGTGTCACAAATATTTTTGCAGCTAAATATTTAGGCCTATGCAGGGGAATTTTCATTTTGAAAAGAACATTTTATTAATTTTCATTGCCCGTAATTTACAACAACTTTAAACTTGGATCTACTTTGGATCTCAACACTGTTCACGGCCATAACCATTACATAAAGAACTTGATACCTTTTTACAGAGATGTTTTTGTTTGGATAATACTTATATAAAAAAAACTTAATTGGTGACAGTTGGTGTTCAAACAGACTCTTACACGCCCCTCTTCATTACCTGCCAAAAAATATTACAGTACCGATTCTGTAATCTTTTTTAATGAGTGATAGCTCCACACAAGACATTCCGTCAGAGAAACTTAAGAAAATTACTTTTTCTGGTGAATCTATCCCTCATAAGAATGAAGACTCATGGGCACCGACAGGATTATTTGTAATGGAGTACTAGCAATACCTCCTATATAAGATTGGTACAAGGCGGCTGTTCAAATAATAAGGCAATTTCTGTTTAAATTTTTGGAAAAATGATAATTGGATTTCGTACTGAAATGTTAATTAATAGCATGCCTTAATTTTCTATTCAAATAATTAATTCAAAAACCATACTATACTTCGCTTTTTACTGTGAATTTTATCACACCATCTCTTGAGGCCACAAATATCAGGCAACTCGGTACCCTCTCTGTTAGAATATTCAAAATATATTACGCTCTCAGCTTCATTTTAAAGAAATCTAAAGTTGTACCATCAGTTCTATAATTTATATCAGACAACTTTCAGTGACTAGAGAGATAAAACAATCCTACATTTCTAAGCAGCGATTATTTAGAGCAGCGTTCGCCACTAACTTTTAGAGACGGGCCGCATGACTTTTATTGGAACTTTCCCAGGGCCGCAGATTTATACCGAATACGCCAATAAATATATTGCTTTACTACATATGTTTAATGTTAGAAATGTGATAAACAATTTTGAAAACTGAAACAATAATTTAACTTTTTTATATTAATAAAATAACAATTGATTTTTGATTCTTGTTTCAAATAATAAAAAAATATATTTTTTTTTACATTATAAATCAAAGTCATAGAAGAAGTTAATCTTTAATGACAATATTACAATGTGATTTGACATAAACTCATAATCAATAAAGATATTTAAACCATACCTCCTAAATCTTGTTAATTGCGATTAATTATGTTAATTGCAAGATGATAACGGACGGTCTGCTTTTCACTATCTACTCTGCGTTTAAAACTAGTCTTCGACTCCATTATTGCACTGGAGTCATAGAAATCGCGATTCTTCTTTTCAAGTCAAAACAAAAGAGGCCAGTATGCATTAAAATACCCAACTCCTGCCCATCTCATTCAGAAAAGCAGAAATCGAACTGTGCCATTCACGAATCGAGGGGGTAAGGAATCCTAAGTACAAAACTAAGCAATGCGACTTATTGACGCGGGCCACTTAATGGAAAACGCGGTTTTTGGTAGTAAACACATACTATTGTAGATAAATTAAAATTATTTCCGCAAAATTTAACTTTGGCTCTTATGTACTGCCGGCGGGCCGGAGAAAAAGCCTTCGTGGGCCGGATCCGGCCCGCTGGCCGTCTAGTGGCTGACGCTGATTTAGAGGCATATATAAAAATTAGAACTTAGTTTAAGCATTTTTTTGTAATTTTTAAAAGATAAAAAAAAGCACCACGTCTTAGTCACAACCCAAAGTTTGCGCATTCATTGCATACAGAACACAAATAAATGGTACCACTCAAAAGCAAACAAAGAAAGTGCGTTTTTCGTTACAAAAACATAAAAATGTAACCCTTCGTTTTTATAAGGAATAGTTCGAGGAACATAACAGCAACAAAGGCTGTGCCTATATAGCTGTATCAAAACTCAAATAAGACCACCATTATCTGTCATGAAATGGCAACAAGAAGCCCTTTGTTGTATGCGATGGCCGACGAACAAAGAAGAAGCGTTATTCCCTTGGAAAGCTCAAACTCGAAAGCTTCTAAGCAGGAAAATATTCCGAACCATGAAGTCTTGCTGATAAAGGTTCAAGTTTCCTTTGAGGAGGTTCCGTTGTTTGAGTCTTTTTTTTAAGTACCTTGCGATAAGCAGCCCGTTTTGAATTGAAAAAATTTAAACTTCGAGTAGAGAGTATTATGCGAAACAGATTTCGAAATTATAGTGTGTAAATAGTTCCACTCAAGTCGATAGTTTACAAAGGAATAAAGACACCGATGTGGTTCTTATCAGTCAAGGCTGGGTTGTGGAATGTTTCATGGTTTTGTATATTGCCGACAGGTCACACATTTGTTTGCCACGAAAGGTAAATAATTTTCGAACTTGGTAAACATCGGGCGTATTTGTATGTGATGAATACCATTACTAGCATGACAAAGATAGTCTATATGTCAAATTTTATACAAATAAATCACGGACGCCGGCAGAATTATTTTCAAGGCGAAGGGTGTAGATATGGCACTACAGGGGGAACATAGCGGTTAATCTTTTTTGTTTTAACCTTAATTTTTCAAATGGATATCTTAATGAAATTTTAATAAATAGTTATGTATTAAATTTCTCATCAATTGAATTTTTTAAAACCTATATCATACTTCTATATCCTGTGAATCAAGCCACTTTTTTCTATATTATTTTTAAACTTTCAAAATCTAGGGGGATGCAAGTGTAGACCTTACACCTTCCTGGTGGTGCCCATGAAATAAATTGCGAAATTGAACATACACTTGAGAACAAACAAAGATAATATAAATCATGCAAATCGAGTTTAATAACGGCTGATTGGCTTCAAAATACAAATCATCACTATAAGCAGATGATTTAAATAATCTGAAATGCTCGATGAGATCATTAACAATACGAATAATATTGTTTAAGAGGCACTTTTAACCGCAAAAATGTTTTGTTGTAAATCATTGGAAATAGGTATCTGCTAAAAGAGCAGAAAGTGGAGGGGGGGACAGATATGATGAAACAAATTACAATACTATGATGATTTTGCCATTAAGAAAACACTTAAAAAAGTGGGGTGGACATTGCTCTCCTGCTCCCCCCCCCCCCCCCAACCTCCATCCCTAACATCCAACGCTGTTTGGTTTTAAAATTTCGATTTGAAACTTTAATGCCTAATGACAAAATTTATCTCAACAATTATTTTACGGCTTTACTTTTTCTAAATATCACCATTACGTATAGGTTGGAATTCCGACTTTTAATTATAGCTATTTGCATGTGCCAAAATCAGCTTATATACGCATTTGTAAAACTATTATTCATATACTGCATCAAATTAATAATTTGATTTAGAAATTATGACCAACGGGACCTTAATTATAAGGGGTGTAGATGTAAAAGCGGCATTTTAAAGGCTTTGCTGTTGTTCTACTATATTAATGACATCTAGAACAACACTCAACAAGTTTCCCACAATTCTCACTATATCATTCTAACACTATGATTTTCAAAAAAAGAAATTAAACTTTTCTTTCAACCTCTAAAAGATTCTTATTTGAGTCTTACGGCCAGAAAAAGTTCAATTTAACCTTATAATTTTTCAGAAATAGGGTCAGTCACCCCTAGCCCCAAACAAACAAAGGAAAACAAAGAAGCTCCATGCCATTCCTATTTTCCACCCACCAAAGGCAATTTAGAATTCTTACATCGTGAAATTCAGAAATTACCTGAATCTTTGTTTAATCCTATTTTGATATACAGTTCTCCCTAGCCTAAAGGTCATGAGAATTGAACGGTCACGGCGTACTGTATGGGAGGGTGAACCCTTGTTTTGTTTGTAGAGTAATTTTTCAGAAAGAAGTATATGATTACTAATACCAACAGAATTAAGAGGAAGTTGCATATGATTAATGGTTTTTGATAAAAATGAAGATTTTCTTCGTGGTTCGCACGGATAAGCCTCAATGATGGGGATTGTTTTCAATGTAAATTCACAGATCACGGATGCTAACGGTTCATATAAAAATGTCACCAAGGGAAGTTAAATCAAGCATATGTTGATTCTTATTTTCTTATCTATTTTTTTTTCTCTTTAAATATGTGCAATGATTAACAAAATGATTGGAGCAGCGTAACTAATAAATTTGCAAGAGAAAGAAATCTCAACTGGTATATTTTGCCATGGTCATGATTAACAGGGATGTGTATCTTTTTTTTTATCAAGCTAGTAATAACGACATGTACGCCACTAAGAAGATGTAAAGGGGTAGTCCTCTCATAATATAGGAAAATAAAATTTTCAAAAAAAAACTGTGAGTGTGTTATGGATTCTAAATTATTCACATTAAACATTAACTATTAGTTAATAGTTAAATAGCATATCTAATCAACATTTTTATGGAATGAAGGTTTCAAAACGAATGAAGGTCCGCTTTGCAATGTTCAGCAAGCAATCTTGCAGATGGCGGCCATGGCGACAATCCTGATTATTTTTATCGGGATTTTTTTATTTTTTTTTATTTTATTTCTCTTTAGTAGCGACTCATTACATTTACACCACGTAACACTAATAATGATTATATGCACTTTTACGGATGTAGATCTAACTATTTAGCATTATGTTACCAAACACACTTGAAGGAATTTTTAAACTGAATAAGCAATTTTGTGAAGAAACTAAGTAAGGAATTGGGAAGAGGGGGAAGGGGGGGGGGGGGGAATAACTTAACAACAGTTGAAAAAATTTCACTTGTTGAATACCTTATAACTTACAGTCCAAATTATACTGAAATAGGTGATTAATACTTTTTATTATCTCTATATATATAAGGCAAAGCCCTCACTCACTGACTCACTCATCACTAATTCTCCCACTTCCCACATAGTCACAACTCTGAAAATCGGCACAAATATCAACAATGGTAAAAATAGAAAAAGTAAGCTATTCCGATCTCGATTAACCCACTTTAAGTGGTCGAAAAGGGGTTAAACGTTCCAAACGAGGGATATTCGAATGTACCACTTCCCACATGTCCACAACTCTGAAAATTGGTGCAAATGTCGACATAGGCAAACATAGAAAAATTAAGCTATTCCGATCTCGATTAACCCACTTTAAGGGGTCGAAAAGGGGTTAAACGTTCCAAACGAGGAATAATCGAATGTCCTACTTTTCATTTCGTCACAACTCTAAAAATTGGTGCAAATATCAATAAAGACAAACGAAGAAAAACTAAGCTATTCCGATCTCGATTAACCCACTTTAAAGGGTGGAAAAAGGGTTAAACGTTCCAAACGAGGAATATTCGAATGTCCCACTTCCGACATGGCCACAATTTTGAAAATTGGCTTAAATACCAACATTGTTAAACATAGAAAAAGCATGCTAATCAGATCTCAGTTAACCTACTTTAAGGGGTCGAATAGGGGTTAAACGTTCCAAACGAGGGATATTCTAATGTACCACTTCCCACATGTCCACAACTCTGAATATTGGTGCAAATGTCGACATAGGCAAACATAGAAAAATTAAGATATTTCGATCTCGATTAACCCCCTTTAAGAGGTCGAAAAGGGGTTAAACATTCCAAACGAGGGATATTCGAATGTTCTACTTCCCATTTCGTCACAACTCTGAAAACTGGCGCAAGTAGCAACGAAAACAAACGTAAAAAAAGTAAGCTATTCCGATCTCTATTAACCCACTCTAAGGGGTCTAAAAGGGGTTAAACGTTCCAAACGAGGGATATTCGAATGTACCACTTCGAATTCGGTCACAACTCTAAAAATTGGTACAAATGTCAACAATGGTAAACATAGAAAAAGTAAGCTATTCCGATCTCGATTAACCCACTTTAACAGGTCAAAAAGGGGTTAAACTTTCCAAACGAGCGATATATTCGAATGTCCTACTTCTCATATTTTCACAACTCTGAAAACTGGTGTGAATATCAATAAAGACAAACGCAAAAAAAGTGAGCTATTCCGATCAAGGGGTGGAAAAAGGGTTAAACGTTCCAAACGAGGAATATTCGAATGTACCACTTCCCATATGGTCACAACTCTAAAAATTGGTAAAAATATCAACAAAGACAAACATAGAAAAGTTAAGCTATTCCGAGCTTGATTAACCCACTTTAAGGGGTGGAAAAGGGGTTAAACATTCCGAACTCGAATATGCCACTTCCCATATATTCACAACTCTGAAAATTGGTAGGAATGTCAATAAAGATAAATGTAGAAAAAGTAAGCCATTCCGATCTCGATTAACCCACTTAAGGTTTGCAAAAGGCGTTAAACGTTCCAAATTAGGGATATTCGAATGTCCCACTTCGAATTTCGTCACAACTCGGAAAATTGGTACAAATGTCAAAAAAGATTAAACAGAAAAAGTAAGCTATTCCGTTCTCGATTAACCAACTTTAAGGGGTCAAAAAGGGGTTAAATGTTCCAAACGAGGGATATCCGAATGTTCCACTTCCAATGTAGTCATATTTCTGATATTTGGTGCAAATGTTAAAAAAATAAGTCATTCCAATATCGATTAACGAATTTTTAAGGGATGAAAAGTCGACGCAATATTGAAACTATACGAGGATTAACTTAATGTCTCAATTACAATACAGCTACTGCTTTGAAATTTAGAACTAAGAGCAAACATAAACACAATAAACTATTCCAATTTACTATTCACAATTATAAATTTCGTTTAAAATGTCAACAAAGGAAAGTTCCTATTTTGATAAATCAATTTGTCGGGATCGAAATGGGAGCAAACGTCTGAAGTGTAGAATACATGAATGTCTTTTGATCTCTAAAATGCTAATAGTAAAATTTCGTAGCGCAGCACGGGTATTCAGCTAGTCAGACAATATGAGGCTTTAACTATAGAAAAAAAAAACTTTCATGCAAGTAAAATGCGTACAAATTATTACAAAGGAAACATGGGCGCCAGCAGGATTATTTGCAAGTTTAATCTAGACTGATAGAATTTTGTTTAAATCGTTAATTTTTCAGAAATGTGGATTAGAAATCCTAATGAATTGTAAATTAACAATTATGCAATAATTTTCACTTTGATAATAAAAAAAAATCACGTTATATATTTTTTAAATCCCCTCCTCTGCAGATTTTATTTGGTAACCAACGCAACCATGTTAAAACAAATTTTGTGCAAGAAAAAAATTAAAAATGGAAAAAATACAAAAAAAATTAAGGTTTATCCCCCCCCCTTCCCCCCCCCCCCCCCCCTCCTATCTTCTAAGTAGTTCTCGTGGTATTCAAAAGATAGTGTTTGGAACAGAACCAGAAGACACAAAATATAACTTATAAAAATAAAGTTTTTAATATAAATCCTCTATACTATGTAATGTCAATTTTTAGGTGCAATTTCAAGTTATTGAGTTTAAATCGAAATTTCATAGTTTTTGACCACTACGAAGAAAGCATCAATTTCGGACTATTTACTAATTCTCTTTCGCTCCAAAAACTTAATTGAATAGATTGTCATCCACAACGAGACTCTCTACTAAGTTTTAACTCGATTGGATGACAGCAAGCGAATTAATTAGACCTACGAAATGGTAATATAGTACTGTGTGCAAAAGCGGCCTTTTTCTGACAAACCCAAAAACGTGATGGAATACATTCTCATTGACCACGAATCCATGTGCCAAGTTTCAGCCCGATTTAATTATGCTAATTGGGATAATTAGCCCTGCACAGATTTGCAGGCCACACAAAAATAAACAAATAAATTCGAAGTCACAGCTGCCAACTCTTAAATGGCTGAAATCGCCAACAGCCCATTACAAAATCAGCAAATCTAAATTTTAAGAAAATCACCAGAAAATTCTCGAAAAGAAAATATATCACTAAACAGACATCTCTCTCAGAAAAATATATTTTTAAGAATAGTTAATGTATGTATAGCTGCTTTCGGTGAAATCCTTCTCCCTTTCTTGTGTAATTGTCCTGTCGCCTGTCCTCAAGTAAAAACAATTCCTCCAAGTTGTTTTCGTGTTCGGACCGGACGTATCAACGCAGGTGGCATAACGTAGTTGGCCGGGGTCCACACACTAATTATTTTTCGAGCCCTCTACCTACTCAACTTTTTAGTCAAAATAAGAAAAAAAGTACTTTTATGCTTAGCAACTAAGAAATACTAAAAAATAGGATATCAAATGTTGAATCAGCCAGCAGAGAAAAACATTCAACAAAAGGTGATAGGGGGGGGGGGGGGGAGGAGGGGACCAATAATTTATAAACAAAAAATACTGAAACGAATGTTATCAGCTCATGCGGTATAGTTCCCATTGACTTTTGACAGAAGTATTATAATGTAGCTCAGAGTAATAAATAACCAGACTTATCTAAACTTGTACAGACTAAACACAAATTACGGAGCCAGAAAAGCCTAATCTTGTGTTAATAAATAAAACGAACGTAAACGAATAAAATGATTTAAAAAAAAAATGCAATTATGTATCTTATTTCCATTTTGAGCTCAATCATTTTGTTTTAAAATGAGTAATAATTTGCAATTAGCTGTCAAAATGATGTGATTTATCCATAGGATTTACCCTAATCTCCAAAAGAAGCATACCCTCTGACCCTGAGGTTAATATCAAAGATTTAAAAATACAGAAGTGTAATATTTTGTTTCTTCCAAGTAAGAAAAAAAAAAAAAAAAGAAAAAAAAAAAAAAAAAAAAAAGAAACTTAAAGGAAATGCTCAATTGAAATCTAAAAACTTTTACTAGATCTTATATCTGATATACCTACCCAATTTCCAATCCTTAATATTTCTAAGCAACTGGCGCCTTAAAACCTTCCCGCAATGATCGATGCTTGCAATAGCAATACCCAGCGATGAAAAACGAAATATTAGGAAATAAACAGGAGTCATAAAATAAAGTTGAAAAAATCCATTGTAAGATTGAACTAAAATTTCAAAATGGCATTTTTGTGCTTTTTTCTCCCTTGGAATTTACACTTTTTTCGACAATTTTAATTTAATTTTCAAAAGCCAGGGGATTGCAAGTGCACCCCCTTGCACCCTCCTGGGGTCGCCCATGAAAAGAAACCTCCCAAATAATTGATATTCAAGAAACTAATTCGGTGACAGGGGCGTATACTGATATAGGGGATTAGAGTGATATCCTCCCCTAAACTAAATACCTTAATTTTAAATTATTTTTATTTAATTATTTTATTTCACTTCCTTAGCATTGTAATATATCATCATTATTTTATATATGTAAAAATTATTTCTCTAAATAAAAAAATTTCTACTCATTGTAAGTTAATATTATTGGTATATTTTATTGTAACATAGAACTAATATGTAAAACTGTAGTACAATGTAGAACTATAACTGTATTTTGAAATACTAGGCGAGTGAAAAATTTCCACCGAAACGGCCTTTTCTAATAATACAAACAGTTGGATGATGAGAGTTGATGACATGATGCCACAGTACATAGAAACATTTTTGATCTACCGGAGTCGCTAGCTGGAAGCGCTCACGTGACAAAATGACTTTTCCTGGGATTGGAATGATGCGTGATGTTGACACTATAATAGCACTATGATGTCATATGACTGAAACGTGTAAATTGTCCTTTGTTTTTATTGTTATGATACCAGTACATTCTCGCCGAGACAAGACGAGCCTTGTGCGAGTGGGAGTTCACTCTCGTTTTGTCTCAGTCGAAATGGAGGCAAATTTATGCGCTCGCCTCTTGGGCAGATTCGGGTCTCTTACACACTCGTGCCAAAAAACCGACTCCAGACGGAGCGCAGGCGAGCTCGAGAGATAGGAGAGACTGTATTGGTGCCAGTACTAGAAGCCGTGCGCACCAAGTATACTCTCTCCCACTCGCAGTAGCTCGTCTTGTCTCTGTGAAAGTGTACTACTGGTACCATTAGGGTTTTGTAACAGTGACGTACTGTGGTCAAATATATTAGTGCAACTGGAACAATGACTCCCCCTCCCCCTCCCCTAACTTCCCACATTCACTCATGAATGGAAATTCTTTAATCTTAAAAATTACTCAAACTCAAAGTTTCCTTTCAATATTTACAAAATGTTATGAGAAAAAAAAACTTGGAAAAAAACAACAACTTATTTTAACTTTACTTATAACGGGGTCAAAATAAAAATGACTATTTCATGTTTTTTTATTTTTTTATTATCAGATTTTGAATAAGAAGTTACTTGTGACGTCATCATTAAAAAATCTTTTTCACTGTGGAACATGTTTCTTTCCAGCGATGTGTTTTGAAATTGAAATGTTTACAAACTTTGAATTTTTGATCGTAAGGTCAATGAAGTTAAGGTGGTTGGTTGCGGTTGTTCTTCCTGTGGCTTCTAGAGCTTTTTGAACTTCATACTGCGGTTTCCTGTCCTTTTCCAGTCCGGTTGGGCTGCTTAAGTATTATTTACATCTTCTACTGTTTTGTATCAGACTTTACTGTTGTTGTGTTCATTTTCGGGAACGCCCCCGAGAAGAGGGTGTTCCACGGTGATAATGCAGGAGTCGCTCAAGCGTTCCCGCGAAGATTCCGAGGAAGATTTTTCTCTTACCCCAAAAGAAGCACGACTCAGCGATAGAGTTTACGCGGCGAACATTTCGAACATCGAAAAAGCGAATTACGCTTTTTCCAATGGTTTCTCGGAAGTCCGGGTAATCTTCTCAGCGACCCATGATTCTGGATTTATCCCGACCTCAAAACCACTTCTCATTAGGGATACTTTCTCAAGAATTAAAGGAGTTAATGATGTTTTGTCTGTAACGAGACAAAATAAGTTGTTGTTAGTGATCAAAAACCTAGAAACGGTTCATAGGCTTGACTCAGTGGATAAGATCGGAGTTGTGCCTGTCTCGTGGCATTTAATAGAAGATACTATTGTAACAAAATTCCTGATCCGAGGGATCGACCCGGATGTACCTCTTGAAGATATCGCTATCGAACTCGAAGAGGCAGGTGTACACTTTTCACAAATTGTCAGATTCACAAAAAAAGGTTCGGATTCCCCCATTCCTATCGTGTTAGTGAAAGAGCTAGGTCGAGTCACCCGTCAGAATATCTCCCTATTTGGAATAATTTATAAAACTACTCCCTTCGTGGAATCCCCCAAAATTTGCCACAAGTGTTTAAGATTCGGACATTTTCAACGATCATGCACTAATAAAGATAGATGTAAATCTTGTGGAGACAGACATCCACCCTCCGAGGAGTGTGTGAGGGACCTTGCTTGCTTCCGTTGTGGTAGTGCTGACCACGAAGCTACCAGTTCGTCCTGCCCAATCTACATAAAAGAAAAATCGAAGATCAATAGTTCCAGTCTAAGAGGCCCAATTCAATCGGGGAACAAAGTTCACTCTCAAAGTGGATCACCACCGCCGGCTTGGTCCTCCTCCGAGTTTCCCCCCCTCCCTAATCAAGACTCCCTTGCTAGTCTAAGGAATGAAGTCGAAGATTTAAAAAAAGTCGTCGAAGATTTGAAACAGATAGTAATATTAAATTGTGTCCCTATTCAAAATCCTGAAAGAGCCTCAGAGTCCTCTATTCTATTTAAACAAATCTCGGATCTTCAAAATCTGAACCTCAATCTTGTTCAAGAAATCAAGCGCCTCAGAGAAGAACTTGAATTAGCTAAACCAGGCTTCAGTCCTAGCAGAGGAATCAACGAGGTTTCATTAAACGAACTGAACTTCCCTGATAGTCCTCTCCCTGTGCTGGACCCGGGTCCCTTCCAGAGAGGGACTTAGCCAATGTTACTTTTTAGTATCACTTTAGATATTAATCTTGCCCAGGGAGTAAGTTTCCTCCCTTACGTTTTTTGTAGCATCATTTTTCTTCTTTCTATTCATCTCAGTATGGTGTTCCTTATGTCTAGGAACTGTAGGAGTATTGCTTCGAATCTCACCTCTTTTCATTTTCTTGTTCAACACCTTGATCCTCATATCATCTGCCTTCAAGAGACCTGGGTGGACGACGCCAGTTCTCTTCTTCACCTGAAAGACTATATTTTTTTCAGTAAACCTAGAGCTGGCAGGATTAGAGGTGGTGGCCTGGCTATTTTGGTGAAAAATAATCTTCCGGTGTGGCTCTTGCCATCCTTTGTGAGCTCGACCACAATGGAAATACTGTGTATTAGAGTGGCCTTTGACAATCATATTTTTCAAATCGTTAATGTTCATAGGACATCGGGCCTCCTCTCCTCTGGCGATCTCCTACTTCTTTCCAGCGCTGTTTTCAACCCCTGTTTTTTCTGTGGGGATTTTAACGCAAGGAGTCGTTGCTTCGGTGACTCCATCTCAACTCCAAGTGGCAATGAATTAGCTAAATGGGTGGATTGTAATCCACTTATTCTCCTCAATCATGGCACCGTCACAAGAGAAAGCTCAGCCTCCTCTGGTAGTGTTTTAGACCTAATCTTTGTGTCCCCCTCTTTTTTCTTTCGTCTTTCATGGGGAAAAGCCACTGAAAAGGGCACAAGCGACCATTTCCCCATTTATTGCGACTTTAAGGCTAAAGGCCCTCCCCGTGTCGGGAACCTCAAAGCTTATACAAATTGGACGGCTTTTGCTTCTTCCATTGAAGATGTCTTTCAAGTCCTTCCCCCCGTGACACAGTCGTCTGGGGCTGAAGTTAACATTATCGCTTCCCGAGTTCAGAAATCCATCTCGCGGGCTGTTAGGTCCAATTCTTCCCTTGTTCCTTCTGCTAAAGAACACAGTCTTCTCTCTTGGTGGAATCGAGCCTGTTCTAGAGCAAAGAAGATAAAGAATAGCGCTTTTAGGAGAGCACGTAGATCACTCTGCAGAGTTGATTGGGATGAGTATAAGAAACAAGCTTCTATCTTCAAAAAAGTTATTCTTGCAGCTAAACGTTCTTTCTGGGGTGCCAAAATCTGCGCGATACTAACATGAAGTATAAAAATATATTTTAAATATTTCTAAATATTTAAAATTAAGTAACATAAAGTATTTTTAAAATAGTCCTCCGAACGTAGGCAAATACCTTAAATGGTGCAAACTACACAGAGTGATTTTTAAATCCTTATTATTAACTTCGACTTTGTGTGTCATTGGCGGTGGAATCTGTGGAGGCCTAATTATCTCCCTTGCCATCATCCAATCGTGTTGAAACTTGGCCAATAGATTTGATGTCAATGGCAATGCAATCTATCAAAATTTGGGGCTGTAATTCCTCAATCGTTGCTTATAGGACACATATTTACATGGGTGGATCTAACACAGGCTAATTGTAAACACATTTGTACTTGTCACCAGTACTGTAGCAATGGATATGGGTGGGGAAAGTCCCCCGTTTACTTATCAAACCAACCCTGCATTTGTATCTCAAATTGAAAAAAACGGGAAAACTTCCACCTGGTAACCTGATACTCGAAGCAAGAAGAATGTTTCTGATATGTTAATCTTCAAAAGCGTGGGAATTTTTTTTTCTTTTTCTATTATTATCTTATACAAGTTATCTATATAAAAAAATAATCGGCTTCAGACTGATGCACAAGTTCAAGCCCATTAAAAAGTTTCTGTTTTTTTTATTTGAGTTTTATAAAACATCGATACAAAAAACAACGTCAGCATACAACTCTTTTCTTACAACTAGGTGGAACAGGCGCATGCCCAAACATTTAAGTGTCCGCGGCAAACATTTAAGTGTCGGATCACACTTTTCACCAATTGAAAACAATATTCTTGGGCATATGGCCCAGAGTAAAAATGCCCTAATGTTTTCTTTGTTACTACTCTCTAAATTATAGAGGAAAATAAAACTTGTATATTTTTATTTTCAGGGTTTTAGGAGACGTAATCCTCTTGATTGGCCTGAAGTGACTTTACAGCATTTAAATTCAGAACTTAGTGGATCTTTGATTGAAAGTATTCCAAAGGAGTATATATCCCCAACTCCCAATGAAATTTCACTCCTACTAGACACTTCAAATGACGAAGATCTTCCTCCATTAATCGTTGAATTTGAAGAAAAGATACCAGTGATGTAGGCCATGTAATTTCCCAGGCTAGAAAACTGGAAGAACATCAACTGCAAATTTGGAGGCAAGATGGTTCTGCAGAAGGTAGAACAAAGAGGCTTGATATTTAATTATTTTTTTATATGTAATAAATCGCGTTGCAAATGCACCGCAAAAGTGTCATCTGATAAAGAGAAATGCTCGCTGAATCAACTTGCTGTTTTAGGAGCTCTTGCAACCGGAAGTGGTTATTCTTTGGAAGAGGAAAAATTTAGCATAATGGATATGTCCTACATGGCCAAATACCTTTTCTTCTTGTGAAACTTCTGTTGGAGAAGTAATAAAATCATGCCAAGAAGATTCCCTTATTCAGGCAATTGTGCAGGAAAAAATATTGGCCTAAGAGAGAGGCAATATTGATGATGATGGCCACTATAATATATGTGTTGTAGTAGATCGCGGTTGGTGTAAGAGATCCTATGGACACAGCAATAATGCGTCGAGTAGCGTTGCTGTCATCATTGGAACATTGACCCAAAAGATTTTGTTCATAAATTCATGCAACAAAGTTTGTTTTTTATGTCATGCCAACAAAGAGAGAATCACTCCCAAACAGCATAAATGTACATAAAACTGATTTGGCCCATCAACAGCAATGGAAGCCGATATTATAATTGAAGGTATGAAACACTTGGAGAAGCAATTCAAGATACGTTGCACCCGAATTGTTGGTGATGGGGATACAAACTTAATGACTAAAGTTCAAGAAAATGTGTCATATGGTAGCAGGGTACTGAAAGTTGAATGTGCCAATCACACAGTCCGACGTTATTTTAGGGGTCTTGAAAAATTGCAAAAAAATACATCGAGATTTCCTGGCTCCAAAGGTGTTCAATGCAGAAAGCTCCTTGAAGAACGGATGTATAAACTGGTATCAGGTGTGAGACATGCAATTAAAACACATTCATTAAAGAATTTGCTAGAACCATCCACTGAACAAATCAACGAACTGTCTAGAGCGATTCAAAATGTTTCTGTACATGTTTTTGGAGATCATGAACTGTGTGAGGATTTTTGTCTCCGTAAAGAGTGTGACCCTGCTACCAAAGTTTCTAGCATCATAAAAAAAGGTGGCATGTTTTCTGCAATCCAAGACGAGACCAGGAGATTTCTTGTTGCAATACGCTCTTATGTAATCTAATGAACTATCCGGCAGAAATATACATGAGCCAATTGTGCAAAACTACAGGAGGCAAAAGAATAGAGTTTTTGAAAGGTGGATCTATTGAAAGAAGAGCAAATGTTGCTGCTTTAGCTTTCCAGAAGCCATCTCTAAAATGACAATATTCTGAAGCATTGATTGGAGAAAGCCCCAAAACATCTCAGCTTAAAGTGCTAAACAAGCGAAATGCAGAGAGAATGAGGAGATTAAAAAGGAAATCCCTCTTTCCCAACATTAATGCAAAAAAGGAAAGGAAGCGGGAGACTCATGTAAGTCGTGGAGGCGATGAGCATTACGGGGATGTTCCAGATGTGGACATTGCAGCGACTCGGGTTAAAACCATCGCACAAATTTCATCTCTTAAAGTTAATTCAAGATGCCAATACGAATCCTTAACCCGGACCCAAGCCACATCAGAGATATGGAGGCGAGAGAGATCCCGAAGGATTCCTTCTACTATGTTCAAAAACGTAGTTCATCAAAGGGCAACTATCCTCAGCTCCAGCCTGGTAAAACAAATTTTATACAAAGAAAATAAGAAAATATATCTACCAAGTCGATGGAATATGGGCGGGCAAATGAAGACACAGCCATTAAAGTTTATGAAAAGATAAATAAATTAAAAGTGGAGCGCTGCGGCATGTTTATCTGCCCAGATATGCCTTTTTTTTGCTCAAGCCTGGATGGTTTAATAGGAAAGGATGGACTTGTAGAAATAAAATGTCCATATTCTGCAAAGTATGCTAGTAGTTTGACTGAAGTGTGCAAAAAACATGCTGCATTAAAATTAACACCAACGGATGTTTGCACGTACCAAGGTCCCATAAATATTTCTTCCAAGTTCAGGGACAACTAGCACCCACAAATAGAAAATGGTGCGATTTGTTTTTTTGGTGTCGAAATGACAATTTAACGTTTCGGATTGAAAGAGATGAGGAATTTTGGAGTAACATTACACCAAAATTAGATACCACAGCGATTTTGAACAAAATCGTTAGAGCCATGATTTTCTCAATGGCAGCTATCTTACGCGCATGCGCGATTTTGACGAAAACCTTAACGACAGGTCCCATGGCTACCACCAACTCGCACAGCAAATTTGAATATCGTAGGTCAATTTGTTCGGGAGTTATGCTGACCATATACACACACTGGCAGACATTTTTTCTAGAAAACTTTTTTGAAATCTGGATGTTCCAAAATGTGGAGAAATGCAAAAAAAAAAAAAAAATTTGGACCGAATGCTGTACTTACCCTAAGTATGCATAAGGGTAATTGAAAGTAAAAAAAAATGTTCTGAAGTTGATGTGTATTATATACATAGCAAATATGTGCATATGTAGATAACAACAACGAGGGATGATGTTTATTATTATTTAGGCAGCTTCTTGACCAGGAAATTTTATTAATTTTTCAAATTATCTACATACAAATTAACAAAAACGTATCTTTACTTTATGAATACAAAAGTATGAGTACGTAGTATTATGTACATAATACATATATGCTTCAAAAATAAAGTTTCATAAATTTGCATTTCTTTTAAGCCAACTTACGCTAAAAATAATCCTAGCTGTATAATTCATTACTAACAGTACAATTGCCGAAATTTTTAATAATTTCTGAGAGTAATGCTGATAATCGTACAAACAACTTTTAAAAAAAAAATATACATGCAATTGGTCAAACAAAAAATTAGCTGAACTTTTTTTGTCATTTTGCAGCTTAATAGGCAAAAAACAAATAGCGCACAAAATTTAATACAAACATTATTTAAATTTTGGTTGTTTAGTACAAGATTGAATTCAAATTAACTTTAGAATACCCATGTCTTGATGTGATTGACACGTACACAATAATTAAATAAAGACAACTGTGTTCATGTATTAATCGTAATTGGAAAATGTAACTTTATTTAAAAGTTTTTGTACATATTCAGAAATTATAATTAATAGTTAAATACAGTAAAAGTCCCATTATCAGGCATTCAATCAATTAAAAAAAAATTGAAAATTATGTTTAGAGAGAAAATTGGCGCTATTTCGTCAAAAAACGGTGGTAAGTTGAGTATTTTTTTAGTTTTCAGACTACTATAAAAAATATCGAAACCTTAATATTCTTAAATTCTGTGCTCAGTTTTTATCGGCATATATCCAGAAAACGTTCAAATATTATAAGTATTTGTGATTATTTACCGAATCTAAAATAAGCTGGTTTGTTTTAATTGTATAAGAAAGAGAATTTTGTAATCGAAATTCCATTCCAGTTGAATCAGAGTTTCAATACAATTTCCGTAAAAAATTTGAAAACTTGCCTATTTTAAAAAATTTCGCGGAAGATGAATAATTTTAATGAAATCCGCAGAAAAATCACATGTATGAAAAAATTAAGAACGCAATTGTTATTATAAAATCAAGTATTTCCAACCTTATCAGGTATAATATTTCAATTTCCAACTCAAGATGTCTAAAATTTTCCTGTCGATATCTACAAGGTACGAAATTAACAATTGGTTTTGGAAAACATTCTGCTTTCATCAAAAGGAGGAAATCTTCATATTTATTTTTATTATGATTTAATATTTTAAACTTTAAAATGTGTTACACCCAGTGACACTCGGAGGGCTCAAACTAATCTATCGATACTTCATTTGCAATATTCGGTTGACTGTTTGAGTCGAAACAATCAAGTGGAAACAAACGCATTTGCTTGAATCTTGTAAAAAAACGAAAATAAACCCTCTCCAAAACATATACGATTCGTATTGTCGGGGCGATGGGAGAAGAGGGGCGGGGGAAGAGGGACTGATTTACGGCTGATACCCACCAGAAATAAAAGTACCTCTTTCTTTTTATTGCCAAGAAGTATGATTTGGCGAGAAACTGTAGTGCCCTCTGGCGAGTCAGAATCAACGGTATATTTATTGACGGTAATTCTTAAAGGGAATCAGTCCTTGTATAACGCTACTTACACGTTGAACTGTGCTGAATTTTCTCCGTAAATGTAAAACTGTTTTCAAGAATGCGAAATTAAAGTGAGAGATTTTTCCATTTTTGGCCAAAGTGTTTTACTGATGTCTTCATAAAAACACACCAGTGGACGTGATTATTAAAAACATTGTAGAAGTGCAAACCATATACCAACTTTTGCAGATATTGTACACTTTTCTTGTGATCCTACTACCTTAACCATTGAACATTTGCCCACAACATGAGTTACACAATATTTATTATAGTCATAGCAGATATTAATACAATATTACATTAAAGTTACTATATTTTGTATGTGCTCTGTAATAAATTTTATTCTGTAACTCCAACATATAATAATAGTTATATTGATGTAGTGTTCATAAAGGTGTATTCTATTTTGGTTTAACTAGTTAATGGAGCACAAATTGAAGAGGGCTATTTAGGTTTCTTTTTCCCATGTAAAAGACTATCTTAATGATTATTTTGTGAGGGTTCCTTTTTTCAGAGTTGGAATTTTGTTTAGAATCAGTAAAGAAACCCCCATTTCTTCTAAACAACTTGCTGATTGTTTTAGAGCTTCATATAGCATTAAAGTGAAGTGTTTCTTTTTAGCATAAGAACAAAAAGGATGGAGAATCATCTACAAAATAATGAAGCTCATGTTCTCTTTCATGTGAACAAGTTCTCTCAAAACGACTTTTACCTGCAGTCCATCTTGTTATTTAAAGAAGGAGGTAGACTGCTTCATTTCCCATCCAGTCATTTTGAAAAACGCTCGCTGGTAAGGAATGTGTACACTTTTATTATTTAAAAAAAAAAAAAAAAAAAAAAAATTATGAAAAGCTGTATTTAGGTATTTAAAAAAGTGCTTGCTAGTCTTTCCGTATTGTTGACATGCTTTACTTTCTCACCAACAACATCAGCCAAAATATTGCTTAAAAACTTTTTCAAGTTTTGTCATATATATAGCAAGAGCACTTCAGTTTATTTTTATGCTGATTGAAAGACAAAGTTATAAATTTGAAAAAAATCAAGATTTTTTTTTCCAAATAAAAACAGGTAATTTTTCTAACATAATTTCAATCTAGAATAACTTTTAAATGCAAATAATATAAAGCCACACTTTCAATTTCATTGATTTTATTTTCTATGGTTACACAAAATTGCAGACATTTTGAAGCATCTATATTCTGGCCAACTGCTAAATATCAGATTAAAATTATGGATCAGCAAAATACTTGTGCACTCTGAAATCTAGAAGTATAATACCAATTTAAAAATTTTATAATTTGCCTGAGTATGAATAAATTTATTTTCTTCTCCTTTCTCTAGAGGTTATTGCAAGCTTTCAACATTCCATTTGACTAGTTCGCAGTATACATTATAATATGGAACCTAATAGTTGTGAAAATTGCATTTGTGAAAATTGCCTTGATCTTGCAGTAAGCTTCTCATTATTGTCCAAGTCAAGACTGCCCTCCTCTTAATTAAGTATGTCCTTTACTGGATTGCATTGGTGGCAGTCATTCTCATTGTCTCGGGTATAATTATTATTTAAATATAACTTTTATTTGGTGTTTGAGTTTTCCTGGTGATAAAAATTATTAATATATTATATATTTTTTTTACTTTGTAATTTAAAAAAATTTATATTCAGGCTTAATTTTATATGAAACTGTACCTCATTTTCCAAATAAAAGTGTCTATTTGTATTTAGTTATGTCATACAATTATTGTTGTTTGAATATCAGGTAGACGGAGAAAAATTGTTCTTAATTTACAATTGTTTTTTCTGCATGAGTATATTCATGTATGCTTAACTTTTCCATTAGCATTTTGAAAAATGTTAGCAGAGATAGAGATATTAGTAATAATTAAATTAATTTCATAAGAGTGTATTTATAAAAAAAAATTACGATACTGCTTTCAGTTATTGAACAATTTTTTTTAATTGTATGTTTATTAATTGTTAAATTATAGTATTGTATGAATTAAACTTCAATATATATTTTTTATTGGGGAGGGATGAAACACCTGGAATTTTGTCTATAAGAAACATTGCTTTTTGTTTTTGACTCTTCCACCATGTGGAGAAGATGTAGAACCATATTTATTGCAATGAATCATTTTAGTTGCAGTTTTTTTTTTTAGTTTATGTGAGAAAAAGGCTGTTTTGCTACACCAAAAGTAAATAAATACTTATATTAGACACATAGTTGCAAGAAAGCAAAAAATAAACACACAGAAAAAAAAGGAGAAATAGTCAGATTGATAAATAAACACACAAGGAATCATTTATCTATGTCTATGATAGCTCCAATGATAATATTATAATAAATAAATGTGCCTAAAAATATACAAAAGATAGGGTGTTCGAAAGGGGAACCAAAATATAAATTTAAATAGTTTTGTTGTTAAAATTTTTATACAAGAAATTTTTTCACTATGTTGATAGAATCAAGAACAAAGAAGATCATATGGAGAGCTTTAAAATACTACTTAGGAGGAAAAAATAATTATCTTTTCTAGTGAAACTAATTGTGTCCATCATTGATCAAGAAAACATTATTGCAAAGTTGCATATAATTTTAAATAAAATAAATATTTACATTGTTAGATAAAATAAATATTTACAATGTTAGACAAAATAAATATTTATAATGTATGATAAAATAAATATTATAAACACAAAAAAGCCTTGGGTACAAAAATGAATTACTGTCTTTTTTTAATTTTTCACAATATTTACAAAAATTATGTGTAAATTTTAAGTTCCCATGGTCATTGAAAGTCATTAAAAGTGCTTAATATTTTTGAACTTGTTTTCAAGGCCTGGAAAATGCTTAGAGGTCCTTAAAAGTCCTTAATTTTTGCGGATGTTGTGTGCCCAACTGCAACTCGGACTTGCTATACCCGCGTGATCACCACTTATCTGCACCGTATCGCAATTATCTGACATATTTGTATATGCATCCACCAACTTGTAACTTTTTTGGTAGAATATACTTTATTAAAAATTTATATATAGACATGATACCTGAAAACAAATTTTCAAAAGTCCTTTAAAACATTATTTAAGTGTCCTTTAAAGTCACTGATTTTCATTCTGTGATTTGGAAACTCTGATTTTAATTTTAAAAAACATATCTCATCTTTCCTTCACATAAGGGAGGGCAGGAAATTTTTTTTGCTATTTTTATTGATTTATAATAATATATTTGAATTTACTTCCATCATATTTATATAATTTCCAAGTGTGTTATGTTGTTACAAGATATTAATCTGAATGTTTCTTACAAAATAATTTGTAAGAAATATTTTTGTAAAAAATGTCCCATTCCCCCAACTCTCCTATATTGTTTCATGTATTACTTAAAAAAATAGTGGTTTTTTTCATATTTATCTTATAGAAATCTAAATTGAGGATTTCAGAATACAGCTTTTAACATACTTTTTAAATAATGAGGTTTCTTAAGAGATAAAAATTTTTGTCCTTTATAGTCAAGAGAAATATATTCCCCCCCCCCCCCCTAAATCACACCTATTAAAGTAGTAGTCCAAAATTAAAAATTTGCTTTATATTATAATGAATAACAACAACAATAGTTTTTGTAAGATATTAATATAAGTATTGGCTTACTTGAATATTTTCATTATATTTCAGCCAAAATTAGTTGAAATGTTAACATGAGTTACACAGATCATATGGAAGAAATAAAAAAGGTATACTTATTTTTGAACATTGAAGTTATTTATTTTTATTCTGCAACCTCGTAGAAAAACCTTCATGTAATTTTGTCACATATACAAAATTTGTATATAAAATACTTGGTATAGACCATACCATGGTGTACCATATTCCTTTCCATTAGCAGGGGAAAAAGTGTGGATTTACTCACACTTAAAAACCTTGTGTTCTGCAGCATACAACAAACCTTAAATTGCATTTTCTAGCATGTTGGAAATATCTGTTTATATTTAGAGATATAAAGCACTAAGTTACATCCTTATACCACCACCACCACCACCTGATCACCAAGTTCAAAATAGTGAAAACAACCTTACATATAGAATATCTAACTGGCCCACTTTCTAATAATAATCAATGGGAGGTATTTTCTCATTTGATAAGTGGTAGCAAAAAATTCTCTGCTCTCATTATCCAGAATATTAAAAATTATTAGTAGTAGGACTGCTAAATTATGATGTTCTTTGAATTATCCAGCATACTGTCTTGAGGGAGATATTTTTTTCAGTTGGTATTATAATTTGCTTAATAATGTATTCAAATTTATTTATTTAAATATGCTTATGTTTTGTGATGGCTTTTTTTTTGTAATCACTTATTTTAGTTCTTTTCCTAATTCGATTACATTTAAAAGAGGATCTGAGGCTTCTATTCAAGTTTGAATCATCAATATTATGGCATTTTTAAAGATAAATAAAAATGCCATTTTACCACTTAGTTTATATAATTGCTAATATTATATAATTGCTAATATTATATAATTGCTAATCTATATATTTAATAGGCAATACGTTTTTTGGGGTTAGTCCGTCCGCCTAAACTGCTCAACCAATTTCAATGATCAAGGTGTCATTTTAAAGGAAATAAGCTGTAGATTTGCCAAAACGTGCCAAAATAATTTATTAACACTTTATTAATTAGTTAAATTTCAATATTTTTCATCATTAAGCTACTACAAAGCCTCAATGATTTTGAATATATGATTGGCAACATCCTTACGTATGTAAACAACAAACCGGCTGCTCGGGGGTTCAACCAACCAACCAACCGTTGCTAATTTTAAAGCTATCCTTACGTATGTAAACAACAAACCCGTTGCTAATTTTAAAGCTCTTTTTAAACTCTTCGTTTCAAAGTTGATTTTTTCTGTTTTTCTGAAGCATTTTTGAATGAGAGTAATTATTATTTTGAAGTATTTCTATCCAGAAAATGCTTCACGTTAGACGTCGTTCTCTAACGGGGCGACTTATCCGAATAAATAAAAAAATATTAGGACTTCAATGTAAGGGCATAGCTAATGAAGTTTTAAGTCAGAATGTCGGCAGATAGTATATTTAACTTTCTATTATGAAACTTACAATTTGGGTGTTTTCTTTATTAGGCCTTACATTAAATTTATAAAATTTTTATGAAATTTTTTATGGCTGGCAAACCTATTCGAGCGCAGCAAGATGCTTTAACCACAAATTCGAGCAGCACCGAGCGCAGCGAGGCGTTTGGGGGTTGGCGAGCGTTAGCGAGCAGGGGGAGAAGCCCCCTAGTATTATATAATTGCTAATATTATATAATTGCTAATATTATATAATTGCTAATATATAATATTATGTTCAACTGCACAGTCTTTTAGTGCAGTATCCTAGTTTGTAGAATTTCTATTTATTAGAGATATTAAAATTGAACAATTTGAAAAATTACTTTAATGTCCAATTATATTCTTTTATAGATTATTATGCTTTTGAAGTAAATGGACCAGGTCTTCTATCAAAGTATAGTGGCCCTAAATCGCGAATATGCGCTTGTCTGAAGACAATTACTATGTTGTCTGGAGACAATCACTGAGGTAATTCTGATACTCAATCAACTTTTGAAGTCCCTGATTATGTAGAACATATTAATATCAATATTTTTTTCAGTGGACTAGTTAAAATTTAAATTTTACATTTATTGATTGCTTAGATGTTGTTGTATATTTTTTATCCTAGTAATCTAATAAGTTCATAAATATATAATTTTTTCTGTGATTAATTTGATATTAGGATTGATTGGTTTTTCAACTTATATGGTTTGAAAAATTGGGTGTACCTTCCTTTCCTTTCTCCTCTCCACCCTGTTTCGACTCCCAGTCGTGATCATTGTATATTTGATTAACGTCTAAATACAGCATTATTGCAGCATTGTACAAGTATTCAGCTTTTTTCTTTTTTTTTTTCATTTCCTATGTAAGTTATATTTAATTTTAAAGAAAATCTAATGTATGAATAGCAGAAATTTCCAATTATGAGTGTGGCAAAGATTATACTAATTTATGCATACATTTCAGGTATAACACCTTGAATTCTATTTATCAATGGAATTCGTTTTTCTAAAATCAAAGGTAAATGAAAAGATTTTGCTGCACGATGGCTATCATTTTAGAGTCAATGAAAGAACTGCAAAGAAGTCATATTGGAAATGCACAACTTCCCATTGCAAAGCTGCAGTTGTTCTTGATATTGAAAAGAAGATGATTGTATCCACTAGTGACAGTTAGAAGGTTTTACGAGGATGTAGAAAGGAATATACTGGATGAACCAAATACTTCTATAACAGAAATATACCTGTAAATTTAATGGTTTCTTTTTCTTGCAAATAGAAATTTCCACAACATCACTATAAACGCTTTTTTTTTTCTTCAAAATTTATTATTTAACACTAGATTTAACAGACCAGTCATTTTGACTGGTCGTGAAATTTCAATTCCAAATTCCTACTGCATGTAACATTTGCTTTCTGAAATGATGTTATGACTTTTGTAGCTATAAGTAGAGAATACATTGTATGAACTTAATGTTACTTTATATATATTCGTAACAAATATATTTTTTGTTATTGACACTTATACCAGTATCAGTCAAAATGACTGGTGCATGTTTCTATGAAGAAATTCTGAGATGAAATGACATTGAGACAGCTATAACTATTGAATGAAGGGTAGAGAGAATTGTAACAACCGATAATTTTTTTACAAGTATTCCTTTGGTGTTTAAATTAAGATCTAAATATACTTTGTTGCTTGGAACAATACACACAAACAAGAGGGAACTGCCGAAAACTTGCAAACTGAAAAAGACAGCATGGCTCGTTTCTCAACGCTGTTGTACCAATCCAATGGATGCACACTTACCGTTTATAAGAGCAAACAAATAAAAAAGTACTTATACAAAGTACAAAACATAAACACTCCAAAACTGATAGAACTGCTAAGAAATTTCCTGAGACAGTATCGTTTTATAATAGAACTAAATTTGGCGTCGATGTCATTGATCAAATAGCACGAAAATATATCATGAAATCAGGTGGTTCCAGAAGGTGGACACTTCAAGTCTTTTTCAATATTTTAGATTTAGCTGGAATAAATTGCTGGATATTGTACAAAAATACAACAGGAGAAAATATCTCACAGAAAAACTTTCTGTTTTGATTAGCAGAAGAACTTACTTCAGAATATCAGACTTCAAGGCAACCACATGCAGCTGATATACCAACTACAAGTGGCACGGTTCCTGTATGCAAATGGTGTCAAATAGGATATTGCAATAACAATAAGACTATAAATATTGGCAATACATGCAAAAAAAGTGCATGCGGAAAGTGTACACACAGTAAAATCTACATATGTAGAAATTGTGACTGACAAACTGTAAAAAATTAAGCGTTTTGTTATTTGACAATATCTATAAATCCATTTATCTATTACAATTGACATTGTTCAACTTTTTTTTTTCATTTTTAAAGAGTGAATAAAGACTGGAAACCTCAATAAGCATTCTTTCTTATACACCAGTCATTCTGACTGGTTTTGGTGGAAATAGATATTTTTAAATAGCTGGTAAATCTAGTGTTAAATATATTTTCTTCAGCAGCGCTGCCATGCTTTTACATTCTCGTGCGACTCACAGCGTGGTAAAATAGGGAGAATCTGGCACTAAAACTAACTCTGATAAACTTCCAAAAAAGTCATTTGTTTAAGCAGTCTTAAACCGTGAACAGATCAACTAGTTTTTTTTATTTTGATAAACTTGCATACATATCAAACACCTTACTAAAATTGTTTAAATTCAAGGCTATATTTTCAAAAACTAAGCAAGTTAATGGGCATATAAATGAGCCATTAATTCTATTCAACTTTAAATTCCTATTAAACGCAGTAACTAAAACATAGGCATTGATTTCAAGACATCACAAAACACACACCTTTTTACAACAAAAGCTAACTACGCATCAAACATTCTTCCTAACGAAACTAAAACTAAAAGAATTGCGAACTTAAAGTCGAAAAAAGATTTACAATCACAGTTAATTATTATGATCTGCTATTTGCTTTGAAAGTACGATGTAATATATTTCTTGTTCTCTGATCAAAATCTCTTTGATGCACAACAAGTTTTTGTCTTTTTAAAACACAATTGCTTTAAAATTGCAAATCTCGTACTTCAGTCTGGTCTTGTTTTAGCAAGGTTGGCCTTGGTTCCTTTGGAAAAAAGAGAAACATGTAATTATCATTATTCCATGCATGTTGTGTAAAGTATCTTACAAAATTAGATAGTTTTTTTTTTTTTTTTCATCTTAATATAGTTTTTGTATTTATTTTTCTAGAAAAGCGCTATCCAAGATGTATGCATCTCCTAAAGTCTTTGCACAGATCCCAACATACGAGGGAGTAAGACATTTTATGTACAATGTCTGAGCCTCTGTGAGACCTGCTTTTCCTAAAACAGTCAATGAATTAAAATTAAATGGGATTTGGAGAACTACTTCAGATGGAAGGAGTTTCCTGATGGCAGACGTAGGAAAGGGAGAAAACTTAATTCTTATAGGTTCGTGAATGTTAATATTTATAAAAATAAATTATATTTAATGTTATTTATACTTTTTTATAAGAATTTAATTTATTTATAAATTCTATTCAAATCATTTGCAGGTATTCTATACCATGCAGAGAAAAGCTTTGTCACAGTGATCAAGTTTTTATGAATGGTAATTTCAAGGTAGTACCAAAGTTATTTAAACAGCTGTACGCATTTCATGTCTGATTTCCTGGGAAAAAATTTTCTCTCGTTTTCTGTTGGCTGGGCAACAAATGTGAAAAAATTTATGAAATATTCTAAACTGTGTTAAACAGCTGACTGCTAATTATGGTTTCAATTTGGAAATTAAAGAAGCTATTCTGGGATTTTGAAGCCGGAGCCTTAAATGCATTGAAAACAGTATATCCACATGCAACTATAAAAGGATGTTTCTTCCACTATACCCAATCAATGTATATGGAGAAAGATTTTTAAAAATAATATAAGTTATATTTCATAATTCATATTCATCATGCACTAAGTTTACATTATTTTTGTATGTGAAGGTTCAAGAGATCAGATTTAGTAGGGCGTATAATAACAACAAATTGACTCGGAAATGGATTAGAAGAATGGCAGCATTGCCATTAATTCAACTACAATACTTAGAAGAAGTATTTTGGTTGGCAAATGAAGAGGCACCTTTGAGTGTAAGTGAAAATGCCATCGAACAAATGTACTGTCACAAGCTGGATACCTGGCTTGCGGAAGATGCTCTATTTGGAAGGTAAATGTTATTATGTTCATTTAATTCATTCGTAGTGTCAACAAAGTGCTGATCCTAATATTAAATGCCATTTATCATTGTAACAATATGTTTATCTCCCTAAAAGCAACTTAATGTCGTAAATAAAAATATCAAGTGAAATGATCAGTCAGAAAAAGTTATGAAATGTAATGGTTGTCACCAAGCACTCTCATTTCTTTGAAATACTTGTATAAAATTAACTATATTGGGATTATTTAGAGGAACCGTCATTGACAATCAGTACTTGGCATAATAGAGTTTTTTTTAAATAATCGCGTTTCCTTTACAACTTTCTGCCCATTGATTTGAAATTAAATTAATTTTATAAAACTATAGCCTGCTAAGTACTGATTTCCTATAAGGGTTCCTTCGAGTAATCCCGGTTTAGTTCACTGAGTGCAAGTATTGCAAAGAAATGAAACAAGGACGCTTAGCGGAAACTACTACCTTTCATAACTTTTTCTTCCTTATCATTTTACTTGGCAATTTACAAATGTTTTTTGGGAGATATCATTTCTCTTTGCTGCATTTGTTATGTTTAAGATGAGTAATAAATTATTGATGAATGTTTTAGTATGAATAATAATATCGTAACTCTAGACGCAAAAGGCGTAAGCTTTATATATGACTCTGTACTGAGAGAGATAATTCAATACTGTAGAGATTTAAGTTTGCAATTGAGATCTAGTCCCACCGAGACAAAATGTTTACTCATGATTAAATATATGTACTTGTTTCAACTTAAGTACAAACATATGCAAGTACATACTAAAAAACGTAAGTGTTAACAAAAAAATTAAGTATTACACACTTAAAAAATAGTATTTGCTTTTTATATTATATGTGGCAGACCAAGCTTAGGCCTAAACGAAAGTTATACAGTCAAACCTCGTTAATGCGAAGTCAATGGGGCCGCCAAAATGTTCTCGTTAAACCAATTTCGTGTTAAATGAATAAATTAACATTAAGTTCTAAATATGGAGAACTGCTTTTACTTTGCGTTAAATTGGATTTCATGTTAAGCAATTTCGCTTTAACCCTTTATCTACTGCATTATGAACTACTGAAAATTTCTTCATACATATATTTTTTTTAGCTGCCATATTGATAATTAAAGAATATACAAGAAAAAAAATCTCCCCTTTGCAAAATTTAATTTGTTAGAACTAATTAATTAAAGTGTTACTTAAAAGTACTGTCAGTACACTATGTATAAATTTCCTCATAATAGAAAAATATTACAGATGATATTTCTAATGGCTATTTCTATTTTCTGATGGCAGGTCTTTCAACATATCAAAAGCCTCCTGAATGGTGAAACTTTTCTTTCAGGGCATTCTAAAAAAAGGAATTTTTTACTATTGCTTGAAAACTTTTTATGTGAAGTACATTAAATTTACCCACGCACACTAAAAAATTAAAATCTAGCTTATTTTTTTATTCGGGATGCAAAAGCAAATTCACATTCAATACTAACATTTTCAAATGCTCTTGACAGTGTTAGTAATAAATAATTAAAAAAAAATCTATAATTGAAATCTATAAAAAATACTAAAACATATTGCTACTCTACACTTTCATAATTACATTACGACAAACAGAAATACTATAGATAATTACATGGACAAATTAAAAACAAGTTTTTCTCCAACACTACTTGTACTGGTGGTACTTATAAGTACCACCGAATAATTCGACCGTTAATCACATTACATAATCTGTTATCTTATAATAATTGGGCAAATAATATTCTAAGACAATACAGAATGAATAAAAAAAATACAACACTTACCTTTGGTTTGATATTATATATTTACAGCAAAGAAAAGATAAGAGCGGCAATCAGCACAAAATGGCAGCAAAAGAACACAACATCCGTTCGAAATAGCTTTTTTCCTCACAAAAGTCATCAGCCTAAAACAACTAGTACTTCCATCTATCATGAAAAAGTAGAGTTAAAAGTCTGTTTCTAAAACGTACCATCAGAATGTAATTAATAGTTGTTGTGCTATAAAGTTTAAAGTGATTGGTACTTGTAAGTACCGTCAGTAGATAAAGGGTTAACAGGGTTTGACTGTATAACTTTCATTTAGGCCTAGTCTTGGTCTGCCACTTTTCCATTGGACTTGGCAGGAAAACACTGCTATGTTCCTAGATAAACATTGGAAAATTAATAGTTTTATATTATACTTGCCAATATATCTCTTTTATGGACTCTAATGCTCAGACTGCTCAATGATGTCAATTTATAATGGCGCCGCATTAGAATAATATGTATGAGTGAATTCCTTATCCCTAGTTTTTAATATTAGGTATCAACAATCTATTTTTTGTACCCTCATTTCAGCTCTATTTGGAACTACTTTGGGAACAACTCTGAAAGGACAAAGAACAATGTCGAAGGTTGGCACTGTAAGTTGAATGAAAAGGTCATGACAAGTCACGTCAATATATTTTACCTAATATAGTTACTGCAAGGGGAGCAAAAAGAAAACAAAACGTACATGCTGATGTTAGAAGCTGAATATCAACCATCCTTAGGGTACTTACGGAGCCGGGATTGGTGCTAATTCGCATAGTGCGAGGTAAAATTAAACCATGCTTCTCTATGGGGGCGCACACAAAGGAGTCTGGTCGGTTTACTGTTCAATTTTACCTCACATTATGCGAGTAAGCACCCATCCTGGCTCCAGTGTGCAAGTACCCTTAGGGAGTTAAAAGTACCAAAAATTAAATAAGAGGATACAAGCCTTAAAATTCCAGCTTTTAATGGGACAAAGGTCTATGATAAATTATGTAGATGCAATTTCTTTTTGCATACACTTTTATAAAATTTAATGTATATTTTCAATGATCAATTTTTAAGCATACATATTTCATATAATTTTTTATACGCATTTACACGTTACAATATAAGGAAATGTCATTATCATCCTCATTCATAAATCTTGTTGTACTTAATTTATTTTTTAATATTTTATTGATAGACTTTTAAGTACTCGTTTTATCAATATTTAAAAAAATTAACTATTTTGAGTATAACTTTATTGTTAAGTATGAAAAATAATGTGTTTTCTATTCTACAAAAACATTAGGTATAAAAAAAACATGTTATTTAAAAAATTCAGCTGAAAGTTAAATGTTTGGTGCATTTATCGTATGATTAATCCATAATTATTGAACTAAAAAACTAATACAATGCAGCATTTATATGATTTGTTTGTTCCTAGACTGTTAATATTTTGATCACGTATGTTTATTTTATGTAAATTTTATTTTAATTTCATCTGAATTTGCATTTTGTCTCAAAAATTTGAATAGAATATTCTACATTTACTATAAAAAAATAATGTTATACGCTTCTCTCAGTTAGGTCTCCTTTTTACGCATTCTAATACTTTCAATAAAACCAAATTGGTATTCAATTTTTATGATAAAATTTTTAGTGAATATTAATCCAAAACATTTTTTTAAGCATACATATTTCATATAATTTTGTTATACACATCAACACGTTACAATGTAGTGAATTGCTGTTATCATCCTCATAAGTAAATTTTGTGCGTCCTTAATTTATTTTTGAATAAGTTATATTTATTGATAGCCTTTTAAATACTTGTTATATTAATATTTTAAGAAATTAATTTTAATAAGTTCGTATTACCATTTTTGAAATAATTTAGATATTTAATGAAAACAGTAATTTGACGTTTTAAACCTGCCTGAATTGAGGCAGACTTAAAAAGTGTGTCCTATTTTGTCTTGCAATATTTCAGGCATTCAAAATATTGCAAGTCATTTACTGTTTGAAATGACCTGCTATATTTTATCCTTCTTATCATTAGAGGATAAGTTTAAACTTGTCCTTTTGCAAAATGAAAGGATTCATCAAGCTCTCTTAGATCATTTACTCGCTATCTTAGCCTAAGGGAAAATGCCTAGGTTATACCAAAATTGCTTTTCAGTTAAAAAAAAAAACTCCCCTCTCCCCTCAAAAAACACCCTTCTATGCTAGATATTTTTATGAACTCCTTTGTTTCTTTATACTCATGACAAATAAAACGTTTTTGCAAAGTTTCATGAACGGACCAATTTTTTATTTTTTATTGTCGTATTTTACCTTTCCTTGGATTTTACATGTGTTTTCGTTTATAAAAAAGAACTGTAAATTTTTTTTAGATTAGTTATATCGTTTTGCTTTTTTTCGTTCGATTCAGCATAAAAAAAGTACTCTAAAAACATGTGTCACATCCCTAGATTGCTCCAAAATTAATTTTTTAGCCACAACCCCCAAAAGACTCCATCTGAGGGGGGGGGGGGCGCCCCCCGGCTGGATCCGCCATTGCCCTTGTCGTCATTGTTCTATACTACACTCATACCATCGTTTCCATCTGAGAAGTTTGTTATACTATCTTCAAGACTCATTTATCATGTGAAACTGATGCCATCCCATATTCTAATAGCAGAATTTTGCCAATATCCTCACTTTAATCAGATCTATCCCTTCAATGTGTCAACAGTTCACGTCAAAAAAAGTGTTCGTATGTTGAAAGACATTTCATCCTTATTTATTCCATACCATCTATGTTTCCATCTACAGTTGCTATGTGGAGTTGCAGCAAGACATGTGTTTCATCAATAACATTTTGTATCATCTGGTGTGAACGAATCATGATCTAAAAACCTATCAGCGCGGTCTTGAAGGTGTAAATGTATATCGAACATGTATCGAAATTTTTCATTCCAATTGCAGTAGAAGTGTTAGATATTATATGTTTTCATATCAGCAATATCATTAAAAAGTTTGTTATAAGTTATGTGTATAGTTAATGATTATTCATAGTTATTTCTATGTATTCAATCATGTATGAAGAATATATTTTTGGACAGAAATAAATAAAAGAAATCAATTGAACCAGAGAAATGAAGTAGATAGATAAATGAAACAATATAGTTTAGAAATGGTTATTTTAAATTGAATGAAACTGTCAGAAAATATATCAAATTTCCATAACATATATCATAAAGTTTTAAAATTAAACATTAAGAAGTAAATATATATTTTTCCATTATTAAATTTTTTATTAAAAAATATAATCCATGGTGAAAAATAAATTATATTTTTCTTGTATAAAAAAAACCTATCAAATATACATTATCATTGCAATCTATTTTTTCTGATAACCTTTATAATTAAATTAAATATTATCACCAGTATTTGAAATAAAACTAGAATGTTTTGCAATATTGATTAAATAACCATATATATGTATGAATAATATTTTTTTCTACGCTAGAAGTAAGTTTTTTCCATTTTAATATTTTCAATTTTAGCATCCCATTGAAATACTTTCAATTTTAATGTCTAATTAATTTTTTTTTTTTAAGTATAGCATGTTTGTAAACGAAACAAATTTAGACCTTATAATATTCCAACATATGATGGCTCTCCTATTATGAAGCTTGGTATTTGAAACATTTATTCTTGAACGTTCTGAGGCATTTAAAAAAAATAAAGACGCAGAAAAGGTTTTTTTTTACATATTTGTACACCAAAAGAACGATTGTGAATATACACCAGTAACCAGCATATGATGAAGAAATAAGTAGGCAAAAAAAATTCAGTGTCATGAATATGAACTATTTATCAAATGAACACAACACAAACTACTTGCTGCGCACTATTAACAAAAACTGAGTTCCTTATTTTTCTATAGCAAACAAATAGATTTTTGTACAAGTTTTTTTTTTTTTTGGGGGGGGGGGGAGAGTGGTCAATCAAACCCCTATGAACTGACAACAAGCGACGACAAAAAGTTAGCACTAATTTTAAAAATTTAGTAAATGAAAGGTTGACATTGTCTCCCTTTGTATTATCTTTTTGACCTTTTATTTTAGGAACTCTTTATCTGTTCTTTTTAATTTCATAGTCATAAATGAAATTTTCAGTGTTAAAGTAATAAAAATGTATAAATCAAAAGCTTATGGAAAGTCAAAGAAGTTACAAAGATTGCGCAAAGATTCTTTTTCAGTATTTACTGAGTTTTATCACCCGTAGCTAAATGAAATTTGGGGGGGGGGGGGACATACTGGAAGAGCTGAGACCTAGAAGAACTTCAAATCTAGACTATCGAAGTATATTAAAATGGCGTCAATCAGAATATGTCTTTGAGATGAGTTGCCTCAACTATTTCAAATATACTTATAGAAGAATTAAAACTCCTAAATATTGTCATTAAGAAAATAGCAATAAAAAAACATTTTTTGTAAGAAAGTTATAAAACAGAACGTGTAAAATGGTCCAAAAGCCTGAAGTCTTACGGTGAAAAGTAACTATCGGTATTTTCAACTATGAAAAATATTAAACCCGATAGATATGCATAATATTGACATGACTTAAAGTTTTTCCAAGAGGCAACAAGGTGTTTGATCACTACTGGTCTGGGGAGGTTCTTGATTTAATTGTTAAATATATCTGGAATTTTCAAGAGTGAAAAATAAAATCTAAGGATTATCAACAATTACTCAGTTATCAACATAATTTAGTGTCATTTCTGGACTTGCATGGAGGATTAGATTGTATATTCCAGCAAGATCCAGTTCAAACTCAACAACAGCTTGATTAAGACACTTAGTTGTGACTTAAATTCAGTGGAAAATATGGGGGGGGCATGTTAACTCGGGATAATTACAAAAATGGAATACATTATTTCTCTAAAAATGACTTGAGATCCGATCTAGAGAAAGCATGGTAGAAAATACCAGAATTCCTGTAAAAACTTATTTTTCTCGTGAGAAAATTGTGTATATAATCTCCTTTTTAATAAGAAATTTACCATTAAATATCATTTGGTTCTTATTATTAATGCATGCACATAAAATGTCAAAACTTCATATGTGTCTATAGTTAAAATTCAATTTTTTTTCAAAATTAAATATTGTAATTTTTAAAGTAATTTTTATCAGTAGAACTTAAATAAATGTAAAATGCTATAATACAGATTGCCTTTCATTGTTGAATTTACTACGTTGCATTTACAATTGCAGTTTATTGCCTGTGCTTATAGTTTTGAGAAGAACTTAAGGCTGAAATTCGCTATTAAGCTTCGTACCTACGTCTTTATCCGTCTCAAAGTGTTGAAACCACTAAAAGTTATGTCAGCTATCAATAAGAATACTCTTAAACCCGATTGTAACAAAATGCAAGGCACAGTATTTTAGAATTATAAATATACTTAATATAGATTATATATTATTTATATAATCTATATTAAGTATATTTATAATTGTACTTCATTACTTACATTGCATTCTTGTATTTCATTAGATGTATGCACGTTGCATTTATTGGAGCGGAAATTTTAGAGGTATAGATCGTCAATTCGATTTTTTTTTTTTTTTTTTTTTTGAGAATTGAAACATTTTTTCAAGATTTCTAACAAAATTATCTTTTTATCTTAATTTAATAGTTTTTCCCCCTTGGGCCATGTATGGCGGCGCTCTTGCTGGGTTTGAGTCCAGGTATGTATGTTTCTTTGGTTCAGAATCTGCATCTAGCTGGAGGTCCTGACCACTTTAGCTGTTGATGATCATACAAATCGAGATCAAATTATTATATTTTTACAATAAGCACATTGGCTAAATGAATAGCTCAAGATGATCATACAAATCGAGATCAAGCTACTATATTTTTACAATAAGCACATTGGCTAAATGAATAGGTTTGTGGGAGTAACATGCAAATTTAATGCTATTCTGATGTTAGTTACCTGCTTTTTCAAAAAGTCATCCAAATATGAATTATTCTGGCAGTTTTTTAGTAAATGAAATATGCTTACTGCATAAACTGGCTCAACAATTTTTGTTTAGTTAAAATAAAAATTAAAAGAATTAAATATTTTCTGACAATATAACAAATGAAACTTTAAAGTTATCACTATATATAGTAAAAGCCTTCTATTCAATTGAAAAGAAATACTTTCATTAGCCTAGTTAATTATTTTTTACAATAGCATATATGTCGCTTATGTATACATCTGGCATTGAGAAAAGTCATATCTCAATAACATCTATTTTCGAATTATAGTCCAGCTGCTTTTGATTCATAATTTTTAAAGTGAGAGTGCCAATTTGACTTTGTTAAGTGTATTGCTGTTATAGGTGATAGTGTATTGCTGAGATAGGTTATCAATATAATTCAGTTTTTTCTTGCGCTTCAAAGTGGAGAATAGGAGAACTAAATAGGTTGATTCTTCTTTTGTGATACAGAGTTTGTTCCAATTTCAAACAAAAACCCATTTTTTGGTTTGATGCTGTAAAAGTTTCTAAAACAGTTTTACCATTAATTTTGAATCACGTTGATTTATTTATAAATCCAAAACCAAGAAGGGAGAAATTCGTATCTTGACTTCAAATACAGTTACAATATTAATTCACGATATTTTTTGTTACCCTAAATTTTCTGGTTAGCTTAATGAATATTTTATAAACAATAAAAGTCTGAAAATTCGGACATTAAAAAAAGCAACACCTCTTTGGAATAAGAATTTATCTTTTTCTTGCTAATAGATGGCAGCACTACGACTCATTTATAGTAAAGAATAATTGCATATTTAAAATAAAAAAAAAATCTGTTGTGACTTGATTCTTAAATTAGCTGAAAAAATAACTACTTTATAGTTTGTGCGACGACTAAGCAAAGGCGAAAAATGAACAAAGCGCCGTATAGTACTCCCAATAGAAAAAGTAGTTTGAAAATGACCTTTTCCCTCCTTTTCTTTTTGTGTAAAAAAAAAGTCTTAGCATTGAACACCTGAACATTTCCCCTTACAAATCCTTTCAGAAAGTCTTTTCCCTTAAAATTTCTATCTATTCTTTCTTGACATCCAGAATCTCTCTGTGGTATAGATGTTGTGTTTTGATGCAGAATAGTCGTTGTTTTTTCTCTCGTTATAGAATTTCAATGCGATGGCATAAAATATAGGAAACTTTTATTTTCAGAAATTATTTGCTTCTAAACTTTATTTCTGCCGAAAAAAGTGAAATGCAAAAAATATGCTTCAGTTTCATTAAGACTTCTTTTTTGGAGGCTATGAAAGCATTGTTTTCGCCCATGTAAGAAATAAACGTTCTGATCTATGAGGATGGATTACTTTTAGTCAGTTATAAGATCGATAGATTTTTTACGCCGGCACTCAGTGGGCCCGAAGTAAAATTTGCTACAATACATGGCCAAAATATTGTTTCAGAAGATTTCCAATTTTGTTTGGTAGATAGAACACTAAAGAGCTAATCAACAAAATTGGAAAGGAAAAATAAAGTAATTTACATTTGCAGATTAATTTCTTAGAAAAACATCGATTTAGCACTTGTAAAAATACGCGCAGGCTTTAATTGGTTGATTTTATCTCTAATTTGAAACTTTGTATGGCCTTTAAATTATGATATATGAGCATCCCTCCTGTTACAATAACTGAAAAAAAATACCAATTTTTTTAAGCAATATTCTAGCAAAGGTTTTTTGGAAAATATTACATTAGATTCATAGATTCGAGACAAACGGAAAATAACCCAATAGATTAGAACACATTAATTATTACTGTAATAATTTTATAAGACAATTTTCTTTAATAACTTGAAACGTCTTTTTTTTTTTTTTTTTTTTTTTTTTTTAATCCTGCAATTTTATTTTTTTCCCCCCCAATAATAAAAGTCAATTACAATATTCCCTTTCTTGCCAACATTTGAAATCAGTTCTCTTCGTCTTGTTATGCGGTAAAATATTACCTTGGAACCGACTATCATCAATATCTTGCCATTGTATTACGAGAATTATCGGTTAAAAAAGTCGTTTAAATTTTCAACCCTCTACATTTCTTGCGATAACGCAGCGAATTCTATGAACGCCCACAACACCTGTTGCCGTTAAAGGCAACTAAATTGTCTAATTTAATCGCAACAAAAAGTGGTTTTTATCTTGCGATACCGGAAAAAAAAACCACTCGACTTTTGGACCTTCAAGATAACGATAAATGTCAACGAAGAGAGAAAATGAAAAACATATATTTTGCGATAAACATCTTTTAAAATGTATTATAATGGAATACATAATATTGAATCGGATATGATACGTAACGATGAAGATTACTTTTGTCATCACATAATTTAAGAACAATACTGCTCCAAAACACTCATTTTTAGACAAATTGCACCAATGGTTTTTTATTTTAACAATTTTGCAATGTTGCTAATTGGAATACTAACTAAATGGATAATCCTATGCCGAATTCTAAATGAAATATCGTATACCGGAATACTAAATGAATAATCCAATCCCGAATACTAAATGAAATATCGTATACCGGAATACTAAATGAATAATCCAATCCCGAATACTAAATGAAATATCGTATACGAAATACCAAATGAATAATCCTATTCATTGAATCACTATATATATTGACTACTAAATAAAAGATATAGAAGTAATTTACATAACCTAGTCATATACCTTTACTTCTGATTGCCGAACGACAAATTATTGGTTGCCTGGTGATAAGGCGATTTTAGAAATGTGTTGCGCAAATAGAATTCAACATTTTCGAAAACAAAATTGTTATCATTAGCGCAATATTTCGTTGCTTGACGGAAATGTATGTTCTATCTATATGTAAGAAAAATATTTAAGTGTCACCTTTACGGAAGTTTCCATAATGAAATGTATAAAATACAAAAATACAATAAACGAGAAAACCAAAATTAAAGGAGGGGGGGGGGGGAACGGAAGTAAGAGCAAGACTTTTTTACATTTATTTCAACAGATCAGGAAAAATTCCATTTTCAGTACAGAAACGTTATCCAAAAAATACAAGGGGAAAAATTACACTAAAAAGCAGAAGCTAAAATTATAATCACTTCAAACAACACATAGATGAGTAAAAATAGTTCAATATTCAAAAAGAAATTAACAAAGAGTTTTTTTTTTTAAGTGGAACAGAGACATGCCAAACAAATCAACACTATTCGAAAACCTATTATACAAATTATACATAAGGTTACATAAGAGTATATTTATGCCATAATTTTTATTATTTTAAGGTAAATTAAAAAGGTTTCTTTTACGTAAATTGGGTTTGGGACATGAAATTCAATAGTTGATATTTTACCTGGGAAATCAATTAAAGTATTCATCAATTTAACAAAGAAAATTACACATTTTCATTTCCTTCTACTCTGCTAAGATTAACGATTAAAAATTGTACTCGGTTCAGAAATGGGTTAATAATTAGAACAAAAAAACAAACACATTCTTTAAAATATATGAGCCTTAGTAATTTATTTTAAATTATTTCAAAAGAAGTAAATAAATACTGGGAGTTCTCATAATAATTCTTGAAAAGGTAAGCAAACATAAATTATTCCTTATGAAGGTAAACAAAAATTTAACAAAATATACTCGTATACATCCTTTTAATATAATTATTTGGATTGTGACAATGACTGTCAATTAAATGAACGCTTCTATGTACATTTTTATTGAAGCACGTCAAGTTAAGATATCAGACAAATGTAATTAAGATATATCAAGCAATTGAGGACTAGAAATGGAAAACGACCTAAGGACCAAAAAAAATCGAAAATCTTTTTTTTTACGGAAAATTTCCCTAAAGACCAAGCTAATCAAAGTGGAGAACGCCCAAAGTGCGAACTCCAGTAGCAATAGTTCAAATTCAATCTGGTACTTAGTCATAGCCGTAAGTACCAGATGCGAGTGTTTTTCATATTTCGGTTCTCCAGGACATTTTCTTTTTTTGGACTTAGGTCATTTTTCATTTCTAGTCCTCAATTGTAAAATTTACGGCATGTATTAAAAAAAAAATTGAATTTGGAGTTTTTTAACAAGCAGCAATGTCACACTGTTGGTGAGTTTGGTTACAAACTTGTAATTAAAACTTGTCACCTAATATCTGAATATCAATTATTTATCGCTATTTGCAACTAAGATTTGAATTCTCCGTCAGAACCTCCATAAATCCTCAAACATTTCAACGTTTTCTTATTAGTTATAATAAGCTCTTAGTAATCGTAAACACTTTAAAAAACAATGCTTTTAAATTTGTCATCATTCGGACAAAATAAACCTACCGTATTGCAATAAAGTAACTCATAGGTCCAGGAGCTTTGAAATATACAGGGTGGCCAGGAAATAACTTTCCCTGTTTGGCGGCATCTGCAGCTAAAACTAATGAACGAAATGAAACCATATTTTATATGCAGGCTAATGAAGGCATGGGGAGATGAATTCCACAAAAAAAAATTTTAGTTCCAAAAAGTGCCGATAGGGGGAAATGTGGCGCTATCGGAACTGAAACAAGTGAATAACTCCAATGAAAGCATGGAAATTTGATTTTTCAGAATGTCAATACTATACAGTTATGAATAAATTATTGGAACACATAAAATAAGATTTTAGTCATTAACATTTGGGTCCCCTGGATGCCGCGTAACATTTTCAATATGCTGACCTTTCCGGTGTACAACATATTGCATCTGGTGAATAACGTTCTCTACAGCTGCTTGCAAACTGTCTGTTTGGATGTTCGCAACGGCCCGTCTTATGCTCTGTTTCAAGACATGCAAGTTTGGAATGTCACCAGCATACACAACGGATTTAAGGTACCCCTATAGCCAAAAGTCACAAGGGGTGATGTCCGGGGAACGGGGCGGCCATTCCGTCTGAAAATATTGACTAATGACTTTGTCATTACCAAAATTCTGGCGTAAAAGGCGCTGCACTGAACGATGAATATGTGGCCGAGCTCCATCTTGCATAAAAATTATTGAGTTTAAGCATTGTCTTTGCTGCAATTGCGGAATAACGAAAGTTTGCAGCATTTTTCCATATTTTTCGCCGTTGATGGTGCAGGTAATAGGTCCTGCTTGAGTTATGTTCTCAAAAAAGTATGGTCCTATTATGAAATTAGCCGTGAAACCGCACCACACAGTTACCTTTAGGGAATGCAATGGCATTTCTAGCATCACTGTGGGTCGCTCACATGCCCAAATACGGCAGTTCTGAGTATTAACAGATCCATTCAGATGAAAACGAGCCTCATCACAATATTTTCCAAGGCCAATCATTGTCGATCTCCATTCGGGCAAGAAACGTTAACGCAAAAGTTAGGCGCTTATCGTAATCTGTTGTTTTTAATTCTTGCACACGACTGATCTTATACGGATAGAAATGCAGCATTTTACGCAAGATTTTCCATACAGTAGAATAAGGCATATCTGTTTGACAAGCAATTGCACTAGCGCTTGGACCACTGCTGGTTCCTGTGTCGTCGAACACCACTGTAGCAACATCTGTTACTGCATCTTCTGGTACTGCTTTTCGTCCTCTGCCAGCTCTAAGTCCAAGCGATCCAGCTTCCTCGAATTTTTTTTATCATCGCTCTTACTGCTGCAGCAGACATTGGAATTTTACGCAGGCTATGAAGTCTTCGAAATTCCCGCAGAGCCACCACAGCATTACACTGTCTAGTGTAGTACAGTTTCACTAGCAAAGAACGTTGAGGTAAGGTAGGTCCCATATCACCAAAAGTCAATGAAAGAATCGCTGTTTGGACGTTAGCTCTTTTCTTTTTAAAGGGAATGCGTTGCGCTGCTGTCATGTACGTATTAGAATTTTGCATAATTGGGATCTCGATAAGTAAATTTCCTCAAACGTACTTACAAGCAGCGCCAAAATCTCACCTAGCGGCAACTTTTGGAACTAACCTTTTTTTGTTGGAATTCATCTCCCCATGCCTTCAATAGTCTGTACATAAAATATGGTTTCATTTCATTCATTAGTTTTAGCTGCAGATGCCGCCAAACAGGGAAAGTTATTTCCTGGCCACCCTGTATAACGGATTCGTAAATCTCATGTCATCAAAAATTGTTATACTCAATTTCTGGTGTGCTTAAGTCTAATATAAACTGCCATAAGAAAATGTAAAAATATGGATATTTTTGTATTCCAATTGTTGTAATAATGTTTCAGATCTGCATGGTCTTTGTATTTCAAAAGCGCAATAAATAAAAAAAAAATCAGTCTGATATGATATTGGTGTTTGTCCGTTGGCTTAAAAATATTACTCTTTTCTTTTCCTCTCTAATTGAACTTTTATCTAACTGAAGTGAAACAAATAACAAAATATTCAAAGTAATATTTAATCTAGATAATATGGATAATACGGCATCTAGATGAAATATAAACCCATGTTGGAGAGTTTTGTTTAGCTCGAATAGTGTTTTAATATTTTGGCATATATAGGTGACACATTAAAAAACTGCAAAAATTTTGATAGCACTTGAAAAATATGGGATGAGAAAGTTTTGCATTAGACGTTGCTTTTTATACAGAGAAATGCAAGATCAATTAGAGCCTGATTGAAAACCCCTCCAACAACTATTTTCTGGTATGTTCCTGTATATGACATGTGACATTTATAATTTAGTCTTAATAAATAGTAAATTGACGGTGGCCTTTCCCCATACTTCCAGTCGTAAATTACGATTGAATTTTCTATAAGAATTCATCTCAATGAGACCTTTTTTTTTTCTTCTTTTTTTTTAATTGACAAATACACACTTTAATCTCATTAATATGCATAGATATATTCATAAATACCTTCCATTTCTTATTGAAAAGCAGCACTAATTTTCTGCGTTACTATTTTTCGTTACGTAGGTATCTTGACGTGAAGTGTCTCCTCCTGATGTCTGAATGAGATGGGCGAGTTATCTTCCGTCATGTCAAAAATACAAAAGACCTCATCCAGGATAGGAAAGAGTTAGGCAAATAACACCCACTTCTCCATTTGAATAGATAATACCGAGGTACGATTTTTGAAAACTACTTTAAAAGGATGCGGCACATAATTTTCTAAATTTAGTTTGTATGTTGAATATGTTTCGTGGAAGACTAGTTTTGAAATTTTATTTGAGGGCCACCCAATTCAGTTTGTATGTTGAATTATGTTATACAACGGGACTAATATTTTTACAACCATACTTGATGGCTTTCGAACTTTTTGAAGCTCAATGCTCAATAAAAGGTATACTAAAATAGTAAATTGAAAGAAAATGCTGATTTTCTAATCAGGCTTGTGTTTTAAATGAAACAAAATTAACCTTTAAAGAAAAAGTTTTTACTTTGTAACTTTATATGCATTGCTAACTTTTACGCGCAATTGCAACTTATTTAAGCAATTTTAAGTTCATATCGGGTGTTTAACCACTACGAAAGCAGGGTTTCCGTGCCCATTGACCATTTTTTGTCCCATAACGTGAAAAAATGCATTGTGCAAATTACAAATCGAATGTGTTCAACTGATGATTTAAAGTTATTAAGAATTATTTTTATAACAATAGAGGTTTACTCTTAAAACAATTTCAGTATTTCGTCTACATAGAATCCTGACATAGTTTCACACACTATTTTCTAACAGTAATGTTAAGGCAAAGGCAGCATGCGTTATTTATAATATTATGAACATTAAATAGTCAAGGTTTCTGGGTTCTTCTAAACTGTTTGAAAGTGTGGCGCTTTTTTAATCGTAAGTAGAGCAACGAATACGCAAAAAATGCAACTGAAAGTATCCTGATATTTTTTTTCTATAAAAAATAGATTAAGGCTTTTATTTAATCATATTAGTCCAAATCATCTATAGTTTTTAAAGTGTTTCTAAGATCCAAGAGATTTATTTGGATTATAGATTGCAAATGTTTTCATGCAATGATAGGATTACAAATCTTATGACCTGTTATTTTTTAATTAAGACAGATTGTCTTTTGATACCCGCATAGCTATGACAGCAATCATAAGAGAAAACTAGATCGTAAGCTGTAAGAATAGAACTAACCCAGTTACTAATGATAATGCCTCAATTCAACTCACAATTCTTTATGTCAATGGATTGTTTAACCTTCTGAATCTTATCTCAACTCCTTTGTAAAGAAGAAAATTGGCGCTTTCTTATATTTTCCGATTTTAAATGAAGAACTACATAAAAACTTCAACTAAACAATTGTGTGCGTATATAATATGTAAGTGTTTAAATCATACACTTACCTTTTCCCTTACATATTCCCTTTTCACTATGCTTTGTACTACACTATTCTATTCAATCTTCTTAAAATTGACTCAGAGAGCATATAGAAAACAGTTGTAATTTAAAGAAAGCATAAATAATAAAGATAACAAAGACCAAATCTTTTCTTTTTGAGGGAAGTAGTTATCAAAAACAAGTTATAAATTCAAATAAATTCATACTGCGTGTCTTCACGATTCGGATGGAATAGTTTCAAACGCGACATTTTAATTTGGTGAACATCTGACCTTCTCTCCTCTGAATCGGGGTCGACAAACTTTGTTGTTATTAGTTTGAAGAATTAGAATATCATTCCCACAGGAAGTTCTGTCTATTTTAATTTTTCTACATTTGACACACATCGGAGAGTTGCGGATTTTTTTTTGGCCACACCTACTTATCAATGGAATATCTATTAAGGGAGTCCTGCAATACTCAATCTCTCGTGAACCTGTCCTTGCTGTGCTCAGGACCTAAAATAAATATTTGTGGACCAAAGGTAAATGTGGCACAAGGCTAGATCCCCACCCCCAAGATTAAAGTATTTTCTTTGAACCAGTGCTTAAGATTAGAGGTCGGAAATATCGATCAAAATAAATATCGATACTATACCGTTGCATAGAAAAACATATCGATTTATCGATACATGATTTTTTTTTATTTGATTTTTAATTTTGCCAGAAACAAAGTTTTTCGGGGCAAATTTCTACTTTTCATAATTGCTTTTTTGTAAGGCAACTGAAATGGATCTATTACAAAAAAAAAAAAAAAAAAAGTTATATTTTCGCTTAATTGGTGCAGTGATTTTAAGAAAAATTCAGATAATTTTCAATAGCTTTTAAGTGTATGGCAGAATATTGAATATTGTTGAGATTTTAACTGTCTCTCATCCAAGTTCAAACTTTAGTTTTGAAGTTTTTGAAAAGGGAATAAAGAAAATCGAAAAAACACATGGAACTACAAAACGATCATCAAAAAACTAGAAATGTTTAAAAATATCGATATATCGGTAACTTTCATCGATATTTTTTAAATGGATATTTTTTAAGAAATATCGATAAAAATATCGTTGTATCGATGTATCGCCGACCTCTACTTAAGATTCCTTCGCAAACACTATTGCTTACCGGCTTATTATTTTGCCACCGTGAATTAAGTTCTAAACAGACGAAATTCTATGTATTCGATTACATATTAACAATATCCTGCAATTATTTTTCTATATTCACAATATATTGTTATGATATCATTATTATTCCGGTTCGAAATTATACCTTAACATTAATTTAAATAAATTTTTTTTTTTGCTATTTAGTAATTAAAAAGTGGACTCTGGGTGATCTGCTCGTGCAGACCTTGAAGAATCGTGTGAATATATATTTTTCTACCTTGAAGAACATATTTTCTTTTCAGATCACAGGTTTTCTTTTCTTTTTTGTAAGCTTCTGTCAAGCTCTTTCCTTGGAGTGCCATAAGAACCATCAAACGGCAGTAATTCTTCCATTTGAATGCGTTTTTATGCCAGCGACTGCTTTTACACAACAAACTTAAATTTTTTCTTAGAGGATGGAGAAGAAACTGGAATTTCTCTTTATATGTTACTTCTTGTTGAGAAATTCTGTTAAAAATCGTTTTATATGTAAAAGAATATTGTCTTTCATAATCTATTGCAAACAAATTTTTAATTTCAATCTAAAGTTATTTTATAATGAATTACCAGTTGGGATATTAAGATATCCCAGTTGCAAGCACGAGGAAATTAGGACTTATATAGGTATTTCAAAAAAATTCTTTTGGTCACTACATAAGTACTCTAGTATCACAAATACGTTGACCAATATCGCTCAACACTGACCAGTCCCGATGTGGACCGTTGTAGACTGGCCGTTGTTACGGATCTTGGTCATTCTCGCCCAGTGCTGGGTACAATATACTGGCAGTTATGAAAGTTTGAATGCAGGGTTTTAAAATTGAAATATATTTTTATAAGAAAGGACGGAGGAGTAAAAAATATGTTTTGAGATGTTTTTGAGGTGTTTAATTTTTAAAAATTCAGGTATTTTGGAACGATGCTCGAGTTGGGGCATGGATTGGCCAATCTTCCTAGAGCCCCTGTTTTCGACATTGGCCAATACCGCTGTACTTCCTGGGCAATTGAGGACTAGCAATGGAAAACGACCTAAGTCCAAAAAAGAAATTTTTTCAGGAGAGTCGAAAAATGATCGCATCTGCAACTTAAAGCAATGGCTAAGTACCTACTTCAGATTGAATTTGAACTATTGCTACTAGAGTTCGCTCTTTGGGAGCCCTCCACTTTGTTTAGTTTAGTCTTTAGGACATTTTTCCATAAAAAAACGATTTTCGATTTTTTTTTGGTACTTAGGTCGTTTGCTATTTTTTGTCCTCAATTGGTAACTGCATTACTATACATTTTACATTCTTGTTCCGCTATTCACAAAAAAATATATATTCTTTGGTATATTATTTGATGGTATTCTTTTAAAAAAAATTAACCCTTCATATTTAAAAAAACTTAAGACGTATAAAAGAAATTTCTCATATTCAATGATTACAAATCGAACATGAATCTTCACTTTTCTGTTAAAACACACGAAATGCAGTCATTAAGGAAAGAAACACTAAACTCATTTCCTTTTCATTTTTCCATTTCATTTTAACTCATTTCTCTCCAAGGACTTCTTTATTGAGTTAAAGTGGAGAGGGCGGTTGTGCTGCCGAACCGCAACTCGCTTGTCACTGAATAACACGCGACTGTATTTCAAGTGGCACGATTAAGGTCAGGGCAAAAAGTTACTTTATTTACCTCTATGAAAAACAAAATAAACCTCAATTATAATACTTATATGAATATATTTTTAAATACTCCTTTTTCCAAATGGGGTCTAAAGAGCATGAAAACTTTCATCGCTCAGAAAATAGTGGAAAAACTCAGCTAAATTTTTACATGAAAACAATTACATTGGTTTAATCAAAATGTCACGATAAGAGATTTTCTATAGCATCTTCGTAACAATCTGCATTTTCAGCATTGAAGTATGTTGGAAAGTATTATGTTTTCATTGAAGTATGTTGGAAAGTATTATGTTTTCATTGCAGTGGGTTAGAAAAACACACATTTCCTTAAAATACAAAACATAATAACGTTGCAAATCCACTGCTGGAACTGTTGTCAATCTCCCAAGAAAATAGCTCTCACTTGATAGTCTAGTTGATGGCGGTCATTATAGAAACAAGATCCGACGATTTATAATAGGGATGATCCATGCAGAAAACTGGCGTCCAAAGCCTATAGGCTATTCCACTTAGACAACAACAACAACAAAAAAATACATTTTTAACTAGAAATTAAATAGGTAATTAAGTACATATTTTAGGTATTAAAGTGCATAGGATACAGTATATAATAGGTAAGTAAATACATATTTTATTATTTTAACTTTCTACAATAGTATTCTAAAGTATTTTTGTGAGTTATACACGTAACGAAATTAGAAAAAACATTTAAAAATGCTGCGATATCTCAAATTCTTTAGTTTCTTCAATAGGTTGTCGAAGATAGGGGTGAGTGGGTTGTGATCATAATTTGAGATCTACTGAATGATTTTTTTTTCTTCTATGGATATTTCACTAATCCAGATTACCGGGAACACAATTGTATTGCTATGTTTAGTAGTTAAGATGGTGAAATAGAGGCTAAAAAAAGGGGGGGGGGGGGGAGGATCGCAGTTTGATACTTATTTAACCAATTTGAACCGGGGTTTTCTACAGGTATCTTGATTGATCTAGATTATCGGGAACACAATTTTATTGCAATGTTTTATTGTTAATGTGGTGAAGTCAGTGATAAAGGGATGAAATAATTCTCAAATAATCACTGCATAATAAAACTTACCAGTGAAGGGAAGACCACTGCTCGGCATTTTATTGTTTTACTTGAAGACATAACAACGCAATTATAAAAGAAAGAAAATTAACCATTAAGTAATTTTACATGCAATTTATGTTGACCCCTATCCTTATGAGCTCCTATCAATTTTGAAGAGTTTCGGTACCAGACCCTTATGTCATATACAAATCTGAGCGCCCTATACATTTAAAAGTTCAATAAATTTGAATCAGGTTGTGCCGTGTCAGTTGGTTGTTTTCAGATAATCTGGCGCCGTCAGCAACACGAGGGCTCTATTGCGCCGAAACATTCGTCACTAGACAAGCCAACATACATTTATAAACACCCATTTATATACACATGGGACTCGAACCCGCAACCTCGCGGTCTAGAAGCCAGCACGCTAACCACTGTATCGTTCGGTTGGCTGTGCAGTGTCAGAATTGTCTTTTTGGTTAATTCAAAGATAATATTTGGGTTGAACAGGATAATGTCGCAGTAAATGCGCTTAATATGAATCTACAGAATCAGTATATTCATAACAGATATAGCAACATAATACTCAATTTCTACGTGTATCTATATATTTAATAGGCAATACGTTTTTTGGGGTTAGTCCGTCCGCCTAAACTACTCAACCAATTTCAATGATCAAGGTGTTATTTTAAAGGAAATAAGCTGTAGATTTGCCAAAACGTGCCAAAATAATTTATTAACACTTTATTAATTAGTTAAATTTCAATATTTTTCATCATTAAGCTACTACAAAGCCTCAATGATTTTGAATATGAGAATGGCAACATCCTTAAGTAAACAAACCCGCTGCTCAGGGGTTCAACCAACCAACCGTTGCTAATTTTAAAGCTATCCTTACGTATGTAAACAACAAACCCGTTGTTAATTTTAAAGCTCTTCTTAAACTCTTCGTTTCAAAGTTGATTTTTTCTGTTTTCCTGAAGCATTTTTGTATTAGAGTAATTATTATTTTGAAGTATTTCTATCCAGAAAATGCCTCGCGTTGGACGTCGTTCTCTAACGGGGCGACTTATCAGAATAAATAAAAGATATTGGGACTTCAATGTAAGGGCATAGCTAATGAAGTTTTAAGTCAGAATGTTGGCGGATAGCATATTTAACTTTCTATTATGAAACTTGCAATTTGGGTGTTTTCTCTATTAGGCCTTACATTAAAGTTATAAAAATTTGGTTACATTTTTTATGGCTGGGAAACGTATTCGAGCGCAGCAAAATGTTTTAACCACAAATTCGAGCAGCTTAATCCGAGCGCAGCGAGGCGTTTGGGGGTTGGCGAGCGTTAGCGAGCAGGGAGCGAAGCCCCCTAGTTTCTTTAATTTTGTTAACCTCTTAAAATAAATTCATCAATTGGAAAAACGATGAAACTTGAGTTAGATTCCTTAAGATTAATTAATATTCAAATGATAAATTTTTTATTTTTTTATTACTTAAAATATGATTAAATAAACATGTTTTCTGGAAAAAGCCAATCCAAGTCCATTTATGTTGGTTAGATGTGAGCAATCGACCGACAAACAATTTTAAATTGTCTCGTTTAATCATATTTTTATCTGACATGTCAGGTCAGCCACAAGTAAGTCGATGACTAAACAAACGCAACGGCGCATTGGAATGATCTAGTTTCATGATGATGTAGACAAATGTTTTTATTTTTTATAACGTAGCGGTATTGATCAACTTCGTTCTTTTATACATAACACATTCTACAACCTGGCGTAAAAGGCTTACATTTTCCACTTGTTTGTCCATGTGAAATATTACATAAAACTACATGAAATTTTATTGTTCAAATTGAAAGTCTCAACAAGATTAGTGTACAGATAAGTATTAAGTATACCGACATTCAATCAGAGAAAGAGAGAAAGGTTCAATACGTAAAAGTTTAATTAAAAACATGAAATTTTATTTGTTGAGGGATCTAGCAAAGAGAATACAGAAAGCGTGTAAGAAATGCACGCACATTTTAAACAACAAGAAAATGACATGAATGCAATAGCAATGAAGCTATCAAAGTATTCCGATTTTTATGGGAACTATTAGATGAAGTGACAGCCGTTGCCGGTCTCAAATAGCAGTGGCTTGACGTTGCCGGGTACAAACCGGTTAAAATTGGCTCAGACAATTAGAGCAAGTTATGAGCATAGTCCCTATCATCGATTTTACCACGTTAAGCCCAAAACTGAATGAAATTGTGTTCTTAATCATACAAAAAAGAAAAGAAAAAAATTCAAATCAGTTCAATAGATTTCAAGTTATGAGCTCACCTATTTAGGGAGATTAAAAATACTAATGGGTGTGGTTTTTCGAAAATTTCCAGCGACTTTCGTTTTGTTTCGAAGATCATTTGAGTAAAATTTCATTAAGATCGGAAGTTTTTTAGAAATGTAGATATTATACTCGCGGAAAGACAAAATAAAAGAATATAAATTTTCGTTTGAATAATAATTGTGAAAAGCTAACTAAATATATGTTTTGGTGTAAAATAAAAAGCAGTACGGGAAAAAATTTAGTGGACTGGACGGGAATTATGTTGATATTTTATTTTTCTTCAATATTCTTTTCGCCTGTCTTCTTTCATCGTTACAATATTGTCCTAAGAAAGCCTTAGCCTAGGGGATGTATTTAGCTTCGTGAAGCTATACGTGATGAAGGCCATTTTTGCAGCGTTATTTTATTTTGCTGTGTTAATCTGTGCTCTGCATTGATATTTTTATTTTTCTTGCAAATTCAGGTAGACTAATTGGATATTGTCCTTGTTGAGCAAAAATGGTGTTTCATAACTGACATATTAATTTTGTTTTACTAGGATATTTTCCGACAATACTTCTTTAAGATAAAAGTAGTGTTTCCGATAAGAAAGTTTTCTTAAATGCCGGCTATTATCTGATGGATAAGAAATCCACGTGTTGAATCAGAATGTCTTATATATATTCACTTTTAAAAGGGAGATGTTCATTTTTTTAAAACTATAAAAGCAAATTGTAACCAGAAATATATATTTTCTTCAAATTTATTAATAGTATTGTTACAAAAATAGGCAGCTTGGGGAATTTGATAATTTACAGATGATTTAAAGAGATATATTTTCAGCAAGAGTAATGGAGCCAAAATTTAAGTGAAATATCAGAATTTTTTTTTTTTTTTTTAAATTGTCATCATTAATGATACTACTTTCAAGAACCTACTTATTTTAACATTGAAAAACATTCAATGTAATACAGCTCGATTTTTCTAAGTTGTTTTTGAAATTATCCAATCAGGACCCCAGAAGCAGTTTTTTGAAGTCAGTACCTGGCGAAACAAATGTGTATTATCTATTCCAGAAAATATTTCATCCAAACAATTAAAAATGAATACCATGCAAAACTTCTAAATATGACTCGGTAGGAAAACTTGTCATCACCGTTGGAATGTTAAGCAAAAAATTAATATCTTCCCCTCATCTATTTCTCCGACAGTAACACAGGAAACATCTACCAGGTTTTTTTAAAAAAAGACAACTTTCTGACCTAAAACAATTCCTAAAATACAAGATAATTATCGGTAATAAAGTACGTCGACCTTAAAACATGAAACACTTTTGAAGGAGCCAGATGAGCTTTAATGTATGTGTGGTTCGAAAAGCTTTAGTTTTGGAGACAAAATAGGACAAGGGTCCACCCACCCTTCAGGTACTTAACGGTGTGAATTAGACGGGGAATGACATCTATTTTTATCATAATGAATGGCAGAATGATAATTGAATTTTAAATGATGTGACCTCAAAGAATCATTCACAAGGAACGACTTCTAAACATTAGGAAATCGTAGAATAACTAATGATTTGATGGCGTCTAAAATAGCGCTCTACGTCGAATGAAAGGCCTGAATGAAAATAGTTTGGACATTTTACTATGGCAATTAAAAATTATTTCTCAAACTGATTTGCTTAACAATGTCTGAATGTATCATTATTTGCAATGTGTAAATACATATACAGTAACAATGTATTTCATTTCATTTTCGTTGCTAACAACCACACTCATGCGCATGTCCATAAAATAGATTTACAACTTTTTTTTTATTGATTGATTTTCTTATTCGAAAACGGGAAAAAATCAGAGGAAGAGCGTTCATCTTGCATGCTAAAGGTCTCGGGATCGATTCTCTTGATTATCAGGATCGACATTCTGTAGACTTTATTGTCAAAAGTAAAAGTAGTACGCAATGGACAATTCCCGCATTTTTTAAAAACGAGTGAAATTAGCTTATATTTATGAAGAATTTCTTTCTGATTCCAAATATTCCTTGAAAAAATTAGTTATTTAAATATTAAGAAAGGAAAATGCCCCAAAACCGAGCCAAAAACACTCCTCTATAGCTGTGACGTCATTACATCCTTACATTACTTGCCTTATCCCGTACAGGTTGGCGCGATTTGCGAGAAACTTGCAAACCTGGTTTCCGCTGCTGCGTTTCAAGCCAAGTTGCTTCAAATCAAGTGACGTCACATTCAATTCGAGCAGAATGAATCGTTTTCTCGCCACAGTTTAACAGGAGAACTTAGGTTGCAAATAAAAAAAAAAATAGCGCAGTGAGCAGAAAATTTTGTGTTTATGGCCTTTAGAATTGAATAAAAATTTTATAAAAAATGCGGGAATTGTTCATTGTGAGAGTTTGTTTCGCTTGGATTGTCAGGTAACATGGTGGAAGTAGTCATATAAATATTCACATAGATTTTTCCTTTTATGAGAGAATACATTTTTTAGAAATACCGGAATGAATGATATTAATGAACATGATTTGAAAATGGTATGGTGTGAGTGTTTCCCATAGTATTGTTAAATTTTGTATATACATTTCTTTTCAGAAATAATAGAATATGATCTGAATTAAAATCAATTCCAAGTGGAATTGTTGTTTGAAATTTTATTGATTTTTGTGTATACATATCACTTCAATAAATTTTCAGCAATAAATTTTTTGATAGATAATATAATTAAAATTCATTGATAATTTCTTTCAACATCTTAAAGGGATTATTTTTGTTCACTAGTTATTAAATTAATCTTGTAATAAAAGTTTTTAAAATGAATGAAAAAAAAAAACGTAGCTCAAACTTTTAAATTCTCGTTGTTCTTACTTTAAGTGTTATTTAAAACCTTTAAAAATACTCAATAAAAATACGCCGACTTTACGAATAACTAGGGGTGTGGAACATCTCACAACTTTCAATTACACTCTATTACTGATGTGGATTTGTGTCATTTATCGTTTTTAAATTTTCATCATATGCTTGGAAAAAATTGCCAGTTTAGCGATATAATTCTTATATGGGTCTCAAAAGAAAAAGAAAAAAAACCTTCGCTAAAATGGTGTTTTTGGCGATATACTTTTCGAAAATTCCTATATTATCATTTGTTATAAGTGAAACTGAAGGAGAGGAGAAAAAACGATCATTGACAAGCTATGTTCATGCAAAGAGGACTCTGTGTTGAAGGCATTCGTTTTTCAACTTTTTACGCCATTAAAGCATTTTTACGGGAATTTCGGAGGCGGGAATGTTTAGAATACCTTAAGAGGCATTAGCACAGCGATTTTTATCAAAATCGTTGGAGACGTTTTTTAGCAATCATTGAAAAACCTGATTTTTTTCAATGGCAGCTACCTTATGCGCATGCGCTATTTTGACGAAAACCTTAATGGTAGGTCCTTGGACCATCACCAACCTGCTCACCAAATTTGAACATTCGTAGGTCAATTTGTTCGGGAATTATACTGACCACGTACACACAATCGTTTGTTTTTTTAAATTTTTTTTTTTTAATCGCATTCTATAGTTTCATTAATTACCCTATGTATTACACATGGGTAATTGGAAGTAAAAAATATGCATTTCGATTAGTACAGGTGTATAAACGATTTATAAACACTGAGCTATTTCGTTAACAAGAATGCCAACAATAAAAGCTTCAAATGGTTTTGAAACTTTCACCATTCTTAGGAAATGGCTAAACTTGGCAGATCAAGAACTTTTAGGAATCCATTAGTTCGCTTTCCGACTAAGCCGATAAATTTTTTATTCTTTTGAAAACATGACACAACAAGAGAATGCTTTTCACGCATGAAACAGCCCAGTACCAGTAGGCGGCAACATTCAAGGCCCTTTTTACAAATTACCTGAAGTCCTTTTTAGTGACGTGTACAACGTAACCTTCCAAAGGTGATGGCATTTAGAAGCCATTCTTTATTCAGTTTTAACTAGTTTCTGATTGAGAAATCACATGTTGCATTGAGAAGCACTGTAATGAATTGCTTTGTAAGTTTATTGCTGGCGATTGTATTCATTATTATTGAAAGTAGACGATATCAATTTAAAATAAATTGTGTAGTTGATTTATTCACTTTCTAATTCAGTTTTCTCTACTTAGGATAAGCTAGGTTAATTTTTTGAATAACGAAAAAAAAAAAAAAAAAAAAAAAAAAACTATAAGGAATGAAATAAAATTAAAGGCATATTAGAAATATCTTTTCTAGTAATATTGCCATGGATTTTGAAATATGGTATTGAGCTTTGTTCAAAATTTTATTTGAATAATACTTCGTGATATGCTAAAAATAACAGTTATATGGGAAAAAATAATAAGTTACTAGTCTTCCTGATGATATGTTTCTAAGTTTGTCAAATATTAGAGAATAAAAGGTTTTGGGAAATACATTTTTAATAAATTTGAATACACATTATGAACCATATTTTAAATGCGAAATAGGTATTTTTATCACGTATATAAGAAGACGTATGTAAATTAACTTTTAACGGCATTACCACAATTGTAGTTCTCGCAAAAGGAAGCTTTATTTCTTAAAAAGCTATGCTTGAATAAATTAAACATACAAATATATTTTTGCTACAGAAAACATAAATATGATTTTAATATAGTAAATTATAAATAATAGGCTTATATTTTTTGTATTTATTTAAGAAAATCGGAATATGTTATGTTGTAATAATTCAATAAATAGGGATGCGATTTAAAATAAACGAACTAAATATAAATCATAAATTATGTTTTGCATAAATAAATGATAAACAAATTTCACGATTAATATTTTCTAACAAATTAAAACGAACTCTTCTAAAAAATTATAGAAAAATGTAAGCTACTTTTTGGATTTTTTTATTAAGTCTAAATGTATCTAAATATTTATGTATGTCAAGAAAATCCAATCTAAATTCATTTTTATATTTAACTTCCTATAGAAAATGTTTTGGAGGCGACATTTTTTATTTGGAAAACTATTACTACAATTGGGGAAGGGGGGGGGGGGGAATAGCACTGAAAGTCTATAAAATAGCTGAATTGTTGAGAGTAAATGCTTTTGCTCTTTCCCACAGGTTTCCCATTTTGGTAATTTATCTTTTACTTCATCTCTAACCTTCATTTCATGCATAGCTGACATCTGTCGGCCTAATTTTGTCGAATATTAACAATTTCTGAGAAATAAGGTTCTAATACTTTTACGGAATTGCATTTGAAAGACTTCTTTTTCGAATATCGAATAAGCTTTCTTGCGTTTAACCGAACATAGGTGGGAAAAAAGTAGTTCAGACTTATCGACGTTGTTTCACACTAAATTTCCAGACTTTCTCGCTGACAACGCAATGGATTAAGTGTTCAAAGTGCCTGGTGAAAATTTCTAAGGTTTCCTTAATTATAACCTTTTTGCACGGCATCCATTTCAACAGAAATCTAATAAGTTTCAGAAGCCCACAAAGAGACACATGTATCCAATTAGATATTTTGCAAAATATGTTTTAAAAAAATTAATTGTGAACTTTTTTTAACATCCTAGGTAGCACAGCTGTATGGGACAATGTCGGAAACAGGGATTCTGAAAGATTGGCCAATCCTAACCGAAACTCGAACATCGTTTCAAAATATGTACATGATTTAAAAAAAAAAAGACATGTCATAAATATCACAAAACATATTTTTTTAATACTCCGGTCTTTCTTATAAATAAAATATTTCAATTTTAAAACTCTGCATCAATATTTCAGAACTTCCAGTGTATTTTATCCAGCACTGAATGAGATTGGTCAAGATCCGAAATAACGTCACGTTTACAACGGTCCACATCGGGTCAATGTCAAGCAATATTGGTCAGCGTATTTGTGCCACTTGGAAAATGAGAACTGTCTCAAATTAAAATGTGTCATGCAATACTCAATAAACATTTTAAAGTTTCATAATAGCTTTTAACATGAAGGTTCAATTCCATTTTTAGCAATTCACAGCGATTGCGGTATTTTGCATTATGTTGAATTCTAAAACTACTCACATATCAATGTACTTAAGCTATATTTCTATATGAATTCAGGGCCTTATACGGGGGGGATAGGGTGTACCTCCGCCCCACCCCCAAAATATATTCCATTACACATACAATAAACTGCTCAAGCTTATAAAAATACAAACTTCTTGATTAAATCAATTGAAATTGATAGGTTTGTTTTTCACAACTTTTTTCATTTTTTTGTGTGGATGAGCAAAAATATTTTGTTCCCTCTCCCTTAAATGAAAGTTTAGTCACGGCTTTGTAGACGTCTACATATTCAGGAATTTTTTTAACAAAAGAAGAAAAAAAAGGTGCTCCTTTATGATGAAGAAATCTCCGCAGAAGTTTGCCATGATTTTTATTTGCATAAGTGCAAATAGATTATGATTTTTTAGCAAAGTAAATTATTAATGAAATATCTATTCTTTTTAATAAAAAAAACATAAAAAATAGATTAACTTGCGGAGGTTAGGTATGGTTATGTCACACTCAGCTCAGTTGCTATTTTCACGGAAGAATTGAATGTGCATTGTGATTAGATAAAGAAATACAAAAAATCTCTTGTTTTTAAAGGTCACAAATATGCTACAAGTTTTACCACACGACGAAACCCCACCCGAAATACAACATTCCAAAGGTTTATTAGAATGAAATACTGAGGAATCATATCATATACATGAATACCAATGCATTTGCATATTGCTCAAGCTAAACGTTTTTATCCATATTCCAAATAAATTCAAAGAGAAAAGATTACTTTCAACATGAATCCTCATACTTTTAAATTAACCAATTAATATACGTAATTATTCTTGTGGTTCGAGTTTCCGTTATAAATTAACGGAAGAATTTATACGAGGCATTCTTCTGACGATACAGGAATAAATCGTGACGAAGAATGAGTTCATCGTCTTGAATTTCTTTTTCGCGAAAATGCTGAAATGGTAGAACTGACTCAGCTGCATCCGCTTAGAATGGCGCAACAAGTGTCAACATATGGAAGTGACGTCATCACATTGTTTGCTGTAGCTGGATGTACTTGTCTTCAAAGCGTATTATCTTGTGTGGTTTTTACGTTCAGTTTCGGGAGGTTTTCTAAACATTTTTGTTTCATATTGTCGGAGCGGATTTCCGAAAAGTATAGTTTTTACAGTTTTATTTTTTTGGAAGTAAAAGATAGAAAACTTGGAGTTTTATATTGATTTTTTTAATTTTTTTTTATAGATTATGTAATTTAATAGATGTAGATTTTAGGCATATAAAAAATATTAAATATATATCAACTATCAATCTGAAATTTAGAACACAATTATTCATTGAACGAACTTTTTCATAAAATGAGCATTATAAATACTTCTGTAAACTTAAAATCAAGCATTTGTTTTTTTATACAATAACTAAAAAAAAATAAGGAGTTTTACAATGCAGTGTTTAAGATGAGTTCTGGGCACTATTTAAAAGAAATATTGTGGGTTTTGATAGTTTAACTCTCTTGCTGGCTAAAGCTCAGGACGAATCTATAGAGCACCTTGTTTCAGATGTATAGGAATGGATTCCTGTCAAACTGAAACATTTTTGGCGTCAAAATACAGGGTAAGGGGACAGGTCAAAAGGAATGTCGAGATTTCAAACACGCAGAATATAATTAATGTATTTATTCAATAGGGAACATGCTTTTAGATGTATTATAATCAAGTTTTGAATGTCATAATCACAAATGCTTAATATGCGACCCCTTTTGTTTCATACATCAAGTTGACAATGCAATTCTAGCCTAACTTTGTGTATCTGCTCTGCAAACTCTGTGATGTTAGAGATAGCAGCTCTGCAGAGCTCAAGTTACCAATAGCAATCTAGCGTGTATCTTTTGAATAAAAACATTAATTACATTTCGTGTAGTAAAGCCTTCAAGTACCGGCATTCGTTTTGACTTACCCCTGAATTAGGTTCGGGTGTTCTCAAAGATCGAAGTATAACAATTGCAACGTGTTTTTATGTGCCCAGAAATTTCATAATGAATAAAAATATCAATATGATAAAATTATCAATATAGGTAGTATCAAGCATTGAAACGAAATGACGTCCGATCTCCAAATGATATCAAAAAGAAAAACCGATAAGAAACCCTTCTGCAAGGACAACTTCGACATTGTGTTCTAAAACTTAATGATTCTAACTTAAAATAGCAATTTAATTATTTCTGAAGTTTTTCAAAGAACTATCTGATTAAAATGTATTTTGAACTGTTAGCGAAATAAAATGAAAGTGGGGCCGCTGCATAATTCGTCAGAATCCTAAGCAGTTCAGATAACAGGCCAAGAAAAATAATTAAAAAATATTATTCCAGCTGAGTTACTGCTGAAAGAAAAAGAATGTAACAGTATCATCTCTTGCCCCTTGAGTTTACTCCTCAGAATTCCTTTTCTGTCAGAGCTTACAGATGGTTATCAAAATAATGGACACACCCTAGACAAGGAATCCTTTGCTAATATGACGTAGGACCGTTTTTGGAATACATTGCAGCTTGGATTCGCATCGGAATCGAATCATACATGTGCTGAATTGTGTTTAGTGGAATATTGTACCATTCTTCTTCTTCATGGATATATTGTGAAAGTTTCGGGAGAGATGCCGGTGGAGCATATCGATTCTGGATTGAGCGCTCTAAAACAAATCATAACGGTTCGAATCGATTCTGGATTGAGCGCTCTAAAACAAATCATAACGGTTCGATTATATTGAGGTCGAGGGACTGTGCGGGCCAAGGTAGATGTTTCACTTAGTCCTCGTGTTCATCAAACCATGATTAGAAAAGTCCCGCAATATGAATAGGAGCTTTATCATCCTGGAAAATTCCATCTCCTGCCGGAAACAAATTTTGTATCATAGGATGGAACTGGTCTGCTAAAATTTCTCTATCCTTCTCCCCAGTGATCCTTCCTTTCAGGGTTACGATTGGGCCAGCAAAAAATCACGACACGGCTGCCCATACCATGACGGATCCACCTCCATACTTGACAGTTGGAAGGAGACAATCACGATCATACGCTTGTGCAGATGTCCTCCAAACGTACACCCGTCCTATTGTGGGTAAAAGTGTGAAATATGATTCGTCTGACCCTGTCTTCTACTTATCAATCGACCAGGTTTTGTGGTAGCATCACTGTAGACGACGTTTTTCATTAACATTCGTGACAAGTGGCTTGGAATATGCTGCTCTGTTGTAAATGTTTTATGAAAATGCCTCCAAACTGTAATTACTGACAATAGGGAATCCAGATGCTGGTTGAGATCTGGGATCAGTTTGCCCGCAATTTTTTTTTTTTTTTTTTAGCCATTACAATCCGCTTCAAAACACGTCGATCTCTTTCATTCAGCTTCTCCTTCCGTCCACTATTTTGCTTTGCCGTGCTTGTCTTGAGACGCGCCGTGCTTATGCTGTCATGACTTTAGACACCATACCTCTAGAAACGTCTAAAAGCTGGGATGTTTCGGTCACAGTAACTCCAGTTAGGTTGGCTATTACAGTTTGGCCTCTTTGAAAACCTGTGAGGTCGGGCATTTTAAGTTTAAAAAAAAAAAAAAATCCAAGACGTATATAACTTCATTAAAGCTACCTCTCACGTACCATATTTACTTTTTATATTAAAAAAACTGATAGCTAGGATCATACATTTTAATGCTACTTGTAAAAAATGCTGTGACCATCCAGTCTCATCGGATCACATTCTGAATTGCGTCGGACTTTCCAGGGAGGGCTTAACAACAGATCCCCTTACTGTCGTCGATTTTCCGGTGGTCAACAACCTTCTGGAGTTGATCTGACAAATGTCAGATCTATTGAGGATAAGCAACAACAACATATTTTGATGCTTGCTAAGCGCATTCTTAAATGTCATTTTTATTCACAGGTGATGCTTCCATCATTTTGATAACCATTTGTATACATATATATAGGATTGGTATGTTCAGTAGAAAGCACATTTGTAAATGATTTAAAATATTTTTTATTCGGCTGAATCGTTAAAATTTTTATATTGTAATTGGTTTTGGGTTATGTGATGTGCTTACAACAGGATTTAATCTTCAGATTCAATTTGTAAAAATCCTAATAAAAATAAATCTCAAAGTAAAAACTTTCAAACAATGATTCGGAGGAACCACAAAATTTTCGAATTAGAATGGCCAGGTGGCACTTCAGTGTTAACAAATGGAAAGAATATTTACCTATAAGGAGCTATCTTTGTGTGGTTATCTTAGAGGAATTCAACACTATCTTTCGAGGGGCATTATGTAATGACTATGAAGTTATTATCTGAGATCCCGTATTACCACATATATACTAAACTTCAACTTAACTAGACATCACTTAGACGATAGATCGTCACAGTGCTCATAGGTATTTAATCCATTTTGGCGGAGTGAAGACATAATTCTCGCCAAACCTTATAGCCTTTTGTTCTCTATAGGGTTGTGGTTTGGCGAACATTATGCTTTCACGCCGCCAAAATGGATTGAATACCTATGAGCACAGTGACGATCTACCGTCTAAGTGATGTCTAGTTAAGTTGAAGTTTAGTATAGATAGAATCTTGTTGGGAGAGAGAAAGTCACGTGATTGCTGTTCTAATGAAATAACTCTGGGAAAGGAATTTGAATCTATGAACATCGTTATTTATAAATCAGTTAAAGATGAGTTATGAAGCAAAGAATTGTTTCTATGAAATGAGACGAAAAAAATTTTGAGATATACCATTACGATAAAAGCATCACTGAATAGAATTTCTTTTCTAAATCAATTTAAATTCTTAGACAGATGTATCCGATGATAAAAAGCGTTTCCGAAATCTCCCCAAATATTTTTGTTACACGTAGCGCCATAGGTCTTTATACGACGAAAAGTTCCTTGCCCTCAAATTACCAGTTCCCATTATACTACTCAGGTGTTAACATCACCTGCTCGCTCAAAAATTTAGCCAGATGTAAAGTGTTGTAGGAATATCTGCTGATTTCTTTTTCTTAGCAACGCTGATTTTGCACATTATATATAGAAGCTACTTTTGTATTTGTTTAATCAGTAATAAGCTAAGGTATAGATGTATATAGTTAAGTGGGGAATCTGCTGATTTCCTAGAGATTGCTTGAAAGTGTAGTAGATAGTTATGATGGCAACGGAGCAGATTAAAGATAAATAAAAAAAAAAAAAATAAAAAAAAAAATTATGTTAAAAACAAATAAATCTCTAAATCTTTATTTCCCTGATTCCTTTAATTAATTTTGTATTCTATTAAAGGAGAAAGCAACATCTGAGAGTTGATACTCAACCACATTGCTTATATTTTATTTGTAAGTGTAATCGAATAATGTTTTTGAAAACGTCGATAAAAAGTTTGGTTTTACATCAGGTCCTGAAATAACATTACTTTACAGTGTATTTTTTAAAAGTGTTCAATGTTGGGTAGCCTTTTATCTGAAAATTATAATCAGGAAATATTGGTGTTTAAAACTAAAAATAAATTGCTTTTTACTCTAATTTTTTTGTTAATAAAATCTATAAACCCTCCTTAACATGAAACCTAAAACGTCTAATTTTTGTTTACCAGTTTGATTTGTGAATATAATAAATGTATGTAAATTAACTTTCCCAAAATATGGCGCCATCATATTCGATCAGAGTGTCCTATCAGATTTAACTTTTTTAATCCACTAAAATATTGCTTGATAGCTAGTTAGAAAGAAAACCACAATACAGAAATACTGGAATGAAATTTACTAAGAGCTTTTATTAGAGATTCAAAAAGTTTTATAGATGATACTAGGGGGCTCCGCCCCCTGCTCGCTGACGCTCGCCAACCCCCTGGATTGCAATGCAATCCCCTTGGCTCGCTTTGCTCGCCTCAAAGTGAAGCATTAAAATATGCCCTAGCAAAAAGCTATCTCAGCTGCATAATACCATGAAATTGAAAACATTTTGTTAATTATGAAGAGCCAGAATACTTGCCACGTCATTATACTACTGCTGTCGAGACGCGTTAAGCAGGGACAGTGTGACAACGTAGTAGAAAGTTCTTGGAAAACAACAAAAATAAACAGTATCGTACATATATTTAAAAAAGATGGTTATTTCATTGAACTATTAAAATTTACGGGCTGGTATCGTATGAAGCGCTAAAATAATTAAAGTTGTTTATAGAAATTTCTTAACGAAGCAATCATATGTTCGCATAATCTTTTTTGCGATACTTAGAAAATAAAATAAAACAGTGAAAGGCCAATTACCCGGCATTCAATCAACAGGCATTTTTTGAAAATCAAATTTGGCGAGAAAATTAACCCTATTCCGCCAAAAGTTTTTTTTTAATATCATATGAGATTTTAAAGTTGAGTGGGTGGTTTTGTTCGTTAATTTGATAGTTTTCAATTCGATAGCTGAATTTGCACAGATTAGAAATGAATATAGGTTCAGATTTACTGCACAATGTCTCTCAGCGACTTTTTGAAAGTTGGCGATTTAGCGTTGAATGCAACCCGGCGACCTCCGGAACATATTCAGCAGATAACTTTTCCGAAAAGTCTGGTTTATCCGAAATTCTAATCCAAAAGAAATGTACACACCTTGGATCCATTTATTCTTACATCATCGTAACTATTAAATCAATACGTTTTAAACAGGCAATAATTTCTATCTGTAGACTGTAATTAGAAAAACAAAATATAGCGAATCCAAGTTGTTGCTGTTGCCAGTTGTATTAGTCAAATTTCAAAAGATATATTGTGATTGGCTGGATTGCTGAATTTGGAAATTCGTGCATAAAGTACATTTAGAAGATCATTGCCATTCTGCTCACAGAAATACAGCCGAATTTGGACGTTACGCAAGAGAATTATATATATAGACTAGCTGAATACCCGTGCTGCGCTACGAAATTTTACCATTAGCATTTTAGCGATCAAAAGACATTCATGTATTCTACACTTCAGACGTTTGCTCCCTTTTCGATCCCGACAAATTGATTTATCAAAATAGGAACTTTCCTTTGTTGACATTTTAAACGAAATTTATAATTGTGAATAGTAAACTGGAATAGTTTATTGTGTTTATGTTTGCTCTTAGTTCTAAATTTCAAAGTAGTAGCTGTATTGGAATTAAGTTAATTAGACATTAAGTTAATCCTCGTATAGTTTCAATGTTGCGTCGTCTTTTCATCCCTTAAAAATTCGTTAATCGATATTGGAATGACTTATTTTTTTAACATTTGCAAAAAAATATCAGAAAAATGACTACATTGGAAGAGGAACATTCGGATATCCCTCGTTTGGAACATTTAACCCCTTTTCGACCACTTAAAGTGTGTTAATCGAGATCGGAATAGTTTACTTTTTCTATTTTTACCATTGTTGATATTTGTGCCGATTTTCAGAGTTGTGACTATGTGGGAAGTAGGATTTTCGAATGTCCCCAGTAGTTAGAAAAGGACAGTCCTGAGCCATGGACTGACCGAGCGACGGTATGGTATGGGGGCGTGACCGGATATGACGTCACAGGAAGTGATATCACAGGATATGCCGTCACCGGAAGTCACGTGACCGGAAGTGGAGTTGAGTTGTTCCCCTCCTGCTGTTGTTTTAGTTTCATTATAAGCTGTTTGTGTATGACGTCACAGTAGGTATGACGTCATAATGTGTTTTATATCAAAGTTTTGAGCGGTGGCAACACTTTTTAAGTTTCGATTTATCTAGCAGACGGGGTTGAGTTGTTCTAGGACTGCTTCTTAGTGAATAAGTTAGAGTGATAGGCTTTTATTGCGTGACGCCACAGTAGATATGACGTCATAATTTGTTTTATATCAAAGTTTTGAGCGGTGGCAACACTTTTTAGTGTCGATTTACATTTAAGATGGAGCTGAATTGTTCTAGGGCTGCTTCTAAACGAATAAGTTAGAGTGATAGGTATTTTTACTAATGACGTCGTTCTATGTTAAGATTTACGTTTTAAGTGGTGATAACATTGGATATATACCAAATTTAGTTTTCAGGTGTTGGCAACGAATTCTGATCGGTCAGCTAAATGCTCGCTTGTGACTGATAAGTTTTAAACATGTGACCAAAAGTTAACTCCTGATTGACTGTTTGGTTTTCTAGCGAGTTACTTACATATCCTTTAATCAAGTTAAAATACCTGCAACAAAGTTACACAAATAAAAAATAAAAAAAATAATAAAAAAATAAAAAAAAAATGTTAAATTTGAAAAGTTAATAAAAGGAAGGCCATTTGCTAAGGGTCAAAAAGAACCCTAACCCCGAGCTACACGTGACATTTCAATATTTTACCAAACAATTGTTAAAATATCGACTATCGGACGTTGCCTTCATGGTAACTCATCTACCCACCCAGCCTTCCCTAACTAATTTTGAATAAGTTAAGACTTTAGAATTACAATTAATAAATTTTGAAAAATTATTTATTAAAGGTGAGGACCCACCTCCAGCCCGATACCTCTTTTAGGAAGAATTGGTACCGCCTCACTCCACCCTAACAAAAAAAAAAAAAATCTGTGAAAAAAACACGAAGTATTAAACACGTCTTTCACACTCAGGTATCTAAGTAGAAATGGCGAGACGGCAACCGGTAGCGTCTATATATGAGGGGTGATCACGTGACTTCACCGACCAATCAGGTTTCACGGTAGAGGGTGCTACTGACTATCGACCCGTCAGAAGGGAGGGGAGCGAGACTAGGGATGTTTCAACACGCTTCAACGCGTTTGCGAGTTGAGTTGTTGTGTAACGATCTTGCTTGAAACAGTTAAAGTGATAGATAATTTGTTCATGACTTCATAGTGTAGCGAATGGGTTTTTAGCGTAGACAGTTGTTGCAATTGGAGTAATTATGAAATTTATTAAATATAAAGATAATATTTAGTAATAATTATCAGATTTTATTATTATTATTATAAAAAATAAACTTATAAAAAAAGTGAACGTGAAAATTTACTTTACGAATAAAAATCATGTCTTTAAAATGTGTACGAATATCACTAAATAAGAGAAAAAAGTATCATACTTAAACTCTTTAAAATAAATAACTTTAACATTAACGTAAAAAATTTACTTTTCACATAAAAATCACTTTAAAATGAGTAAAAATATCGCTAAATAAGAGAAAAAAAGTAACTTACTTAAAATTTCTAAGATAAATATTTAACCTTTACTCGAAAATTCCCTTCATATATAAAAATCACGACTTTAAAATATGACATGCAAGAGAAAAGTAACGTACTTAAACTTTCTACGACAAATAACTTTAACATTAACGTAACATTTTACTTTACACATAAAAATCCCGACTTTAAAATATGTAGAAATATCGCTAAATAAAAGAAGAAAAAAAAAAGTAACATACTTAAACTTTGTACGACAAATAACTTTGACATTAACGTAAAAAATTTTCTTCACATATAAAAATCACGACTTTAAAATGTGACGTGTAAGAAGAATTAGCATACTTAAAATTTCTACGACAAATAAATTTAACCTTTACGCGAAAATTTACTATATACATAAAAATCATGTCTTTAAAATATGTAAAAATATTGCTAAATAAAAGAAAAAAAACTAACATACTTAAACTTTGCACGACAAATAACTTTAGCATTAACGTAAAAATTTACTTCACATATAAAAATCACGACATTAAAATGTGACATGTAAGAAGAATTAGCATACTTAAAATTTCTACGATAAATAATTTTAACATTTGAGTGAAAATTTACTACATATATAAAAATCATGTATTTAAAATATCGCTGAATAAAAGAAAAAAGTAACATACTTAAACTTTCTACGACAAATAACTTTAACATTAACGCAAAAATTTACTTTACACATAAAAATCACGACTTTAAATTTGACATGCAGGAGGAAAGTATAACATACCTATAATTTCTACGACAAAGAATTCAAACATTGCCATTCATGTCTTTAAAATGTATAATGACAACTCTAACTTTTAGAAAAAAGAAACACTAAAAATTTACAAGGCAAAGAATTTAAAATTGAACGTGAAAATTAACTTCACATGTACAAACATACTCTTATATCAACGATAAATAAGATAAAAAAAGAAGCTCTAAAAATTTATAAGGCAAATAATTTAAATAATACGCGAAAATTTACCACACATATAAAAATTATGTCTTTCAAATGTGTAAGAATAACGCTAAATTAGAAGAAAAGAAATACTAAAAATTTATAAGGTAAGGAATTGAAACAATATGCGAAAATTTATTTCACGCATAAAATTTTTATCTTTAAAATGTGTAAGAATAATGCTAAATTAGAGAAGAAAAAAAAAATAACATACTTAAACTTTCTTCGACAACAATTTAAACAATACGCGACATTTTCATACACAATTATTTTCTTAGGTTAATGTTAAATAATGGGAAATTTAACAGAATAAAAATTTCAAAGATAAAGAATTTTAACCTTTACACGAAAATTTACCTCACAAAAATATCATATCCTTAAACTTTAACGTGACAATTTACTATTCATATACAATTAAACTCTTAGGTTAATGTTAAATAAGAAAAAAAAATAATATACTTAAAATTTCTAAGATAAACATAACGTAAAAATTTCGTATCATGTGTTTAAAATGTAACATATAAGAGAAAAAAAACTAACATATTTGAACTTTCTATAGCAAAGAATTTAAGCATTAGCGTAAAAATTCACTTTACATATAAAATTCACATCTTTAAATGGGAAGATAAGCAGGTGACGGTAATTAGCCAATCAGGGTAGCGGTAGGTGATACGCCATTCGCCGGCATTTTTAGATCGGAGGATGAGTCATGCTAAAACTTGTTGGAACAGGTCGGGAGATTTGTACAGCAAGAACAACAGCATCGACGCGCAAGCAGCGGGTGATGCTGTGATGTGTCAGCAGGTCTTTGAGATTATCGTTTTCCTACTTTGCCGTTTTCATAATGAAATGTTTGTGAAAACTTGGAATGAATAAAGTGGATTTCAAAGACATATTAGTAAGTGAAGGTAGAATTCGCATGGACTTTCTTCCAAAAAGTATGATTCACTTGGAGAATTTAAGATCATTTCTACTTGAAAACTTTTCTATTATTTAAAACATTGAATATTGTTCAAACTCAGTGGGATTATATGCTACAATACGGGTAAAACTTAACAAAATTGTTACATAGAAGAAAAATAGTAAGATATTTAAAATAAATATTAGTTATAGATACTCCAAAGAAAAAATTTCACCTCTACTTTTCAATCGGAAAATCAATACAAGTTGGAAATTTATGTTACTTCAAGAAAGACTTAGACAATTTACTTTGTAATAATATACGTTAAGGTGTCGTATTAACTCGTGCAATACATGCTGACTAAGGTTTATTTTACTTGAAAGGTGAATTGGGGGAAAATATTAAATAAATTGTAGATATTAAATACATTGTAGATATGCATTCAAGTTTTGAAAATCACCTGCAAGACTTTTAAAACATCTTAAGATAAATTGAAAGAAACTTTTTATACTCTGAAAGGAAATCACAAGTAATTTAGTTAACTTTTTTCATGGTAACACTCATATTCAACGACATGTTTTTAAAATTTAACCTTCTTTACATGATAATAGTTATAAATTTTTTCAATCTCAGATGCGATATACTATTATTTCTAACATATATGTTACGAATTGTGTAAAGTTTTTAAAAGAGTATATGCAAATCACCAATCAGAAACATAAAAATCTAACATCAATCAAACACACTAAAATAATAAGATATTTTCCTTAGTGGAAATAGTTAACTACTCATGTGATGGAATGTACTTAGAAAATTTAAATACTAAAAAAAGTTTGCTAGGCAAACTTAAAGAATATATATTTTTTTTCTTGTGAAAAACTAGCATAAATTTGAAAAATATAGAGTTTGTTACTACGTAAAATTGAACATCATCTGGACAAACTAAATTATACATGAATTTTTTTATTTGAGAGGTGCTGACAATATATCATTAATACAGAGATTTTTAACTTCCACCGATAATTTCTAAATAACTTATACATAAATTTCAGAAAACTGAAACGGAATGTGTTTTACAAGACGCTTATTTTGTAAGATGAATATTCAATATTAATATAACTGAGCAAAGTTCATTACGGAAAAAACTTGTAAAAGATACTTATATTTTGAAAATAGTTTGAAATATCCTTTTAAATTTATGAATGCTCGCTTTCGAAAGACACAAATAAAACTGATATTACACATGATAATTAACACATGCATAACATTAATCAAACAAAGTGGAATTTTTATTGCTTGTGACCGATAACTTTTCAGTGAAGCAGAACTTACATAGGAAATTTGTGCAAACTTTTTCAACTTTTAAACCAAGTATTATGTAAAATTATAAATTACGATAGGAAATAGCACACTTCAGAATCGGAACAAGTCTTCTAGTTAAGCTAAATTTATTTCTCAAGGAATTGAAAGCATACCAGACAAGTCCTTATCATTTCGCATCTTTTCTCATGTTGCAAGAAGACATACTTTGTAAAAGATCGTCGTTGCACTTAACAAAAATCAGTAAAAATAAATGTATTTTCTATGGCAAAGATAAAACTTCACAACTTAATTACTGAAATTTAGCTAAGTTGCATATGGTTTATTCACATAACTCGCATATGCTTCGAATGTTGAAATATATTTGTCAGTTGAAATCAAACTAATCGAAAATAAATGCTACCTACATTTTCAAGTCGGAAATTACTATTAAATAAACTTTACATGTAAAACATTGTCATGTTAAAAAGAAAAATCTACAAAAATGTAAATGATAATTTTACTGTTGGTACATAAATGATGAATAATTTATGATTTTATTCTAGGCAAACGTTTTATTGTCTAACAGAGAACTTAAACTTTAGCAGAAAAATAAAAAAATACAATTTTTATATCCTATCATACTTGTCGAAAATTGAATTTATTAGCTGTTGTAATAGATTTTTATTGTCCAAATTTCTATAGTTTTTCTTCCCGGTACAATAAAATTAAGTTCATGTGTAATAAGTAGGTTTTTTGATGAATCTTATAAATTTAATGAAATTATTATGACCTAAGAGATTGAGTGAACTGAATAAATCAATGATGTAAATTTAAACAGTGGCTTGAACTGATACATACTATAACTGTAAAGAAGTATGACAAAGTGATAGATGAAGTAAAAATAGAAGTTGAATGAAATGTGTTGAACAAAGTTGAAGACGACAAGAAATTCGTAATTGAGAATTATCATTGACTTATATTAACTTCGTTTTTTCTTGCTTATGACAAGAAAATACACTCTTTCTTATTAAGAACCAACTTGATATCTTATCATAGAATGACAATGATGAAATATCTATACATTAAAAAAAAAAAAAAAATACCAAACTTAGACATAGCAAATTTCTTGAAATTCATGTATAATGCGAGAAGTTTTACTGGAAATATAGAAGATACAACATTGAAAGATGTGAATGTTTCGAAGTACTTTATCAGAAATAAAAAAAAAAAAAAAAAAAAAAAAAAATGCGCTGAGATTCGCTATAAAAAATTTTAGGAGAAAGTTTAAGCAAAATTTAAAATCAAACATGCTTTTAAATGGGAACACAAATATTAAAACTATAGCACATTAAACAATTTATATTACGTCATCTCAGTTGTATCAAACTGAATAACATGAAAAACAACCACAAACTGAATAAACATGAAAATTATCAATATATGTGGAAAAGTTTCCTTTTTTCACATATAAAAAAAATAACACATTGACGTACGTTAAGATCACGAAACATGCATAATCATATACCGATAAGAGCAACCAATGTTGCGGGGAGATATTCACATGATGGTCAATATCCCATGAATAAATTGATTGATTGAATTTATAATGCTAATTCCAATAGTATTCCACGTAACTTCAACTTCATATGTTACACTATAGATATATTTATTTTTCAAATATATTGACTTTCGAAAAATCATCCTTCAATACAAGAATGATCATAGTAAGAATAAAAGAAAAGATACTAAGCATTGATTTAAAGTGTATTTATTTCGACTTAGCAACAAATCATATGCTTGAAACGAAAATTGCTTCGAACCAAAGTATAACCATCCAATTTCATTGATTCCTACAAGGACATTTTTCTCATCTAATAATTGAATTTTTTTTTCTCATACACATTATAAGTGATGTCCAATCAGGTGTAGAATAGTTGAAGATATCCGACCTCTTTCTAAATATTAATAAGTCACTGTTGAAAAACTTATAAAAATTTCAATTTACACTTAAAGTTTTTTTTTTTTTTATATATATTTCAAAGAATTTTTTCAAATCAATATGTATATTTAAATACTGAAACTTATTCACTTCAATAAATGTATGTTTAAGTTATAAAACTCTTCGTATGTATTGAAACATTGTAACTTTTCGTCTTCTTCGTATAAATCGATAACTTATACACTAGTTCTTCATCAATTAATCTTCTAAGTAAATCTTTCAAAGGTAAAAACATACTTATAGCTCTGCATTTGTAACAAGTTAAATTGTACATGTTTCATGTGAAAGTTACAAAATTTCAGATATTTTCATGGAAAACATATAAAATTTTAATTTCACGAGAAACATGTACAATTTAACATGTTACAAATGCAAAGCTATAAGTATGTTTTTACCTTTGAAAGATTTACTTAGAAGATTAATTGATGAAGAACTAGTGTATAAGTTATCGATTTATACGAAGAAGACGAAAAGTTACAATTTTTCAATACATACGAAGAGTTTTATAACTTAAACATACATTTATTGAAGTGAATAAGTTTCAGTATTTAAATATACATATTGATTTGAAAAAATTCTTTGAAATATATATAAAAAAAAAAAAAACTTTAAGTGTAAATTGAAATTTTTATAAGTTTTTCAACAGTGACTTATTAATATTTAGAAAGAGGTCGGATATCTTCAACTATTCTACACCTGATTGGACATCACTTATAATGTGTATGAGAAAAAAAAATTCAATTATTAGATGAGAAAAATGTCCTTGTAGGAATCAATGAAATTGGATGGTTATACTTTGGTTCGAAGCAATTTTCGTTTCAAGCATATGATTTGTTGCTAAGTCGAAATAAATACACTTTAAATCAATGCTTAGTATCTTTTCTTTTATTCTTACTATGATCATTCTTGTATTGAAGGATGATTTTTCGAAAGTCAATATATTTGAAAAATAAATATATCTATAGTGTAACATATGAAGTTGAAGTTACGTGGAATACTATTGGAATTAGCATTATAAATTCAATCAATCAATTTATTCATGGGATATTGACCATCATGTGAATATCTCCCCGCAACATTGGTTGCTCTTATCGGTATATGATTATGCATGTTTCGTGATCTTAACGTACGTCAATGTGTTATTTTTTTTATATGTGAAAAAAGGAAACTTTTCCACATATATTGATAATTTTCATGTTTATTCAGTTTGTGGTTGTTTTTCATGTTATTCAGTTTGATACAACTGAGATGACGTAATATAAATTGTTTAATGTGCTATAGTTTTAATATTTGTGTTCCCATTTAAAAGCATGTTTGATTTTAAATTTTGCTTAAACTTTCTCCTAAAATTTTTTATAGCGAATCTCAGCGCATTTTTTTTTTTTTTTTTTTTTTTTTTTTTTTTTTTTTATTTCTGATAAAGTACTTCGAAACATTCACATCTTTCAATGTTGTATCTTCTATATTTCCAGTAAAACTTCTCGCATTATACATGAATTTCAAGAAATTTGCTATGTCTAAGTTTGGTATTTTTTTTTTTTTTTAATGTATAGATATTTCATCATTGTCATTCTATGATAAGATATCAAGTTGGTTCTTAATAAGAAAGAGTGTATTTTCTTGTCATAAGCAAGAAAAAACGAAGTTAATATAAGTCAATGATAATTCTCAATTACGAATTTCTTGTCGTCTTCAACTTTGTTCAACACATTTCATTCAACTTCTATTTTTACTTCATCTATCACTTTGTCATACTTCTTTACAGTTATAGTATGTATCAGTTCAAGCCACTGTTTAAATTTACATCATTGATTTATTCAGTTCACTCAATCTCTTAGGTCATAATAATTTCATTAAATTTATAAGATTCATCAAAAAACCTACTTATTACACATGAACTTAATTTTATTGTACCGGGAAGAAAAACTATAGAAATTTGGACAATAAAAATCTATTACAACAGCTAATAAATTCAATTTTCGACAAGTATGATAGGATATAAAAATTGTATTTTTTTATTTTTCTGCTAAAGTTTAAGTTCTCTGTTAGACAATAAAACGTTTGCCTAGAATAAAATCATAAATTATTCATCATTTATGTACCAACAGTAAAATTATCATTTACATTTTTGTAGATTTTTCTTTTTAACATGACAATGTTTTACATGTAAAGTTTATTTAATAGTAATTTCCGACTTGAAAATGTAGGTAGCATTTATTTTCGATTAGTTTGATTTCAACTGACAAATATATTTCAACATTCGAAGCATATGCGAGTTATGTGAATAAACCATATGCAACTTAGCTAAATTTCAGTAATTAAGTTGTGAAGTTTTATCTTTGCCATAGAAAATACATTTATTTTTACTGATTTTTGTTAAGTGCAACGACGATCTTTTACAAAGTATGTCTTCTTGCAACATGAGAAAAGATGCGAAATGATAAGGACTTGTCTGGTATGCTTTCAATTCCTTGAGAAATAAATTTAGCTTAACTAGAAGACTTGTTCCGATTCTGAAGTGTGCTATTTCCTATCGTAATTTATAATTTTACATAATACTTGGTTTAAAAGTTGAAAAAGTTTGCACAAATTTCCTATGTAAGTTCTGCTTCACTGAAAAGTTATCGGTCACAAGCAATAAAAATTCCACTTTGTTTGATTAATGTTATGCATGTGTTAATTATCATGTGTAATATCAGTTTTATTTGTGTCTTTCGAAAGCGAGCATTCATAAATTTAAAAGGATATTTCAAACTATTTTCAAAATATAAGTATCTTTTACAAGTTTTTTCCGTAATGAACTTTGCTCAGTTATATTAATATTGAATATTCATCTTACAAAATAAGCGTCTTGTAAAACACATTCCGTTTCAGTTTTCTGAAATTTATGTATAAGTTATTTAGAAATTATGGGTGGAAGTTAAAAATCTCTGTATTAATGATATATTGTCAGCACCTCTCAAATAAAAAAATTCATGTATAATTTAGTTTGTCCAGATGATGTTCAATTTTACGTAGTAACAAACTCTATATTTTTCAAATTTATGCTAGTTTTTCACAAGAAAAAAAATATATATTCTTTAAGTTTGCCTAGCAAACTTTTTTTAGTATTTAAATTTTCTAAGTACATTCCATCACATGAGTAGTTAACTATTTCCACTAAGGAAAATATCTTATTATTTTAGTGTGTTTGATTGATGTTAGATTTTTATGTTTCTGATTGGTGATTTGCATATACTCTTTTAAAAACTTTACACAATTCGTAACATATATGTTAGAAATAATAGTATATCGCATCTGAGATTGAAAAAATTTATAACTATTATCATGTAAAGAAGGTTAAATTTTAAAAACATGTCGTTGAATATGAGTGTTACCATGAAAAAAGTTAACTAAATTACTTGTGATTTCCTTTCAGAGTATAAAAAGTTTCTTTCAATTTATCTTAAGATGTTTTAAAAGTCTTGCAGGTGATTTTCAAAACTTGAATGCATATCTACAATGTATTTAATATCTACAATTTATTTAATATTTTCCCCCAATTCACCTTTCAAGTAAAATAAACCTTAGTCAGCATGTATTGCACGAGTTAATACGACACCTTAACGTATATTATTACAAAGTAAATTGTCTAAGTCTTTCTTGAAGTAACATAAATTTCCAACTTGTATTGATTTTCCGATTGAAAAGTAGAGGTGAAATTTTTTCTTTGGAGTATCTATAACTAATATTTATTTTAAATCTCTTACTATTTTTCTTCTATGTAACAATTTTGTTAAGTTTTACCCGTATTGTAGCATATAATCCCACTGAGTTTGAACAATATTCAATGTTTTAAATAATAGAAAAGTTTTCAAGTAGAAATGATCTTAAATTCTCCAAGTGAATCATACTTTTTGGAAGAAAGTCCATGCGAATTCTACCTTCACTTACTAATATGTCTTTGAAATCCACTTTATTCATTCCAAGTTTTCACAAACATTTCATTATGAAAACGGCAAAGTAGGAAAACGATAATCTCAAAGACCTGCTGACACATCACAGCATCACCCGCTGCTTGCGCGTCGATGCTGTTGTTCTTGCTGTACAAATCTCCCGACCTGTTCCAACAAGTTTTAGCATGACTCATCCTCCGATCTAAAAATGCCGGCGAATGGCGTATCACCTACCGCTACCCTGATTGGCTAATTACCGTCACCTGCTTATCTTCCCATTTAAAGATGTGAATTTTATATGTAAAGTGAATTTTTACGCTAATGCTTAAATTCTTTGCTATAGAAAGTTCAAATATGTTAGTTTTTTTTCTCTTATATGTTACATTTTAAACACATGATACGAAATTTTTACGTTATGTTTATCTTAGAAATTTTAAGTATATTATTTTTTTTTCTTATTTAACATTAACCTAAGAGTTTAATTGTATATGAATAGTAAATTGTCACGTTAAAGTTTAAGGATATGATATTTTTGTGAGGTAAATTTTCGTGTAAAGGTTAAAATTCTTTATCTTTGAAATTTTTATTCTGTTAAATTTCCCATTATTTAACATTAACCTAAGAAAATAATTGTGTATGAAAATGTCGCGTATTGTTTAAATTGTTGTCGAAGAAAGTTTAAGTATGTTATTTTTTTTTTCTTCTCTAATTTAGCATTATTCTTACACATTTTAAAGATAAAAATTTTATGCGTGAAATAAATTTTCGCATATTGTTTCAATTCCTTACCTTATAAATTTTTAGTATTTCTTTTCTTCTAATTTAGCGTTATTCTTACACATTTGAAAGACATAATTTTTATATGTGTGGTAAATTTTCGCGTATTATTTAAATTATTTGCCTTATAAATTTTTAGAGCTTCTTTTTTTATCTTATTTATCGTTGATATAAGAGTATGTTTGTACATGTGAAGTTAATTTTCACGTTCAATTTTAAATTCTTTGCCTTGTAAATTTTTAGTGTTTCTTTTTTCTAAAAGTTAGAGTTGTCATTATACATTTTAAAGACATGAATGGCAATGTTTGAATTCTTTGTCGTAGAAATTATAGGTATGTTATACTTTCCTCCTGCATGTCAAATTTAAAGTCGTGATTTTTATGTGTAAAGTAAATTTTTGCGTTAATGTTAAAGTTATTTGTCGTAGAAAGTTTAAGTATGTTACTTTTTTCTTTTATTCAGCGATATTTTAAATACATGATTTTTATATATGTAGTAAATTTTCACTCAAATGTTAAAATTATTTATCGTAGAAATTTTAAGTATGCTAATTCTTCTTACATGTCACATTTTAATGTCGTGATTTTTATATGTGAAGTAAATTTTTACGTTAATGCTAAAGTTATTTGTCGTGCAAAGTTTAAGTATGTTAGTTTTTTTTCTTTTATTTAGCAATATTTTTACATATTTTAAAGACATGATTTTTATGTATATAGTAAATTTTCGCGTAAAGGTTAAATTTATTTGTCGTAGAAATTTTAAGTATGCTAATTCTTCTTACACGTCACATTTTAAAGTCGTGATTTTTATATGTGAAGAAAATTTTTTACGTTAATGTCAAAGTTATTTGTCGTACAAAGTTTAAGTATGTTACTTTTTTTTTTCTTCTTTTATTTAGCGATATTTCTACATATTTTAAAGTCGGGATTTTTATGTGTAAAGTAAAATGTTACGTTAATGTTAAAGTTATTTGTCGTAGAAAGTTTAAGTACGTTACTTTTCTCTTGCATGTCATATTTTAAAGTCGTGATTTTTATATATGAAGGGAATTTTCGAGTAAAGGTTAAATATTTATCTTAGAAATTTTAAGTAAGTTACTTTTTTTCTCTTATTTAGCGATATTTTTACTCATTTTAAAGTGATTTTTATGTGAAAAGTAAATTTTTTACGTTAATGTTAAAGTTATTTATTTTAAAGAGTTTAAGTATGATACTTTTTTCTCTTATTTAGTGATATTCGTACACATTTTAAAGACATGATTTTTATTCGTAAAGTAAATTTTCACGTTCACTTTTTTTATAAGTTTATTTTTTATAATAATAATAATAAAATCTGATAATTATTACTAAATATTATCTTTATATTTAATAAATTTCATAATTACTCCAATTGCAACAACTGTCTACGCTAAAAACCCATTCGCTACACTATGAAGTCATGAACAAATTATCTATCACTTTAACTGTTTCAAGCAAGATCGTTACACAACAACTCAACTCGCAAACGCGTTGAAGCGTGTTGAAACATCCCTAGTCTCGCTCCCCTCCCTTCTGACGGGTCGATAGTCAGTAGCACCCTCTACCGTGAAACCTGATTGGTCGGTGAAGTCACGTGATCACCCCTCATATATAGACGCTACCGGTTGCCGTCTCGCCATTTCTACTTAGATACCTGAGTGTGAAAGACGTGTTTAATACTTCGTGTTTTTTTCACAGATTTTTTTTTTTTTGTTAGGGTGGAGTGAGGCGGTACCAATTCTTCCTAAAAGAGGTATCGGGCTGGAGGTGGGTCCTCACCTTTAATAAATAATTTTTCAAAATTTATTAATTGTAATTCTAAAGTCTTAACTTATTCAAAATTAGTTAGGGAAGGCTGGGTGGGTAGATGAGTTACCATGAAGGCAACGTCCGATAGTCGATATTTTAACAATTGTTTGGTAAAATATTGAAATGTCACGTGTAGCTCGGGGTTAGGGTTCTTTTTGACCCTTAGCAAATGGCCTTCCTTTTATTAACTTTTCAAATTTAACATTTTTTTTTTATTTTTTTATTATTTTTTTTATTTTTTATTTGTGTAACTTTGTTGCAGGTATTTTAACTTGATTAAAGGATATGTAAGTAACTCGCTAGAAAACCAAACAGTCAATCAGGAGTTAACTTTTGGTCACATGTTTAAAACTTATCAGTCACAAGCGAGCATTTAGCTGACCGATCAGAATTCGTTGCCAACACCTGAAAACTAAATTTGGTATATATCCAATGTTATCACCACTTAAAACGTAAATCTTAACATAGAACGACGTCATTAGTAAAAATACCTATCACTCTAACTTATTCGTTTAGAAGCAGCCCTAGAACAATTCAGCTCCATCTTAAATGTAAATCGACACTAAAAAGTGTTGCCACCGCTCAAAACTTTGATATAAAACAAATTATGACGTCATATCTACTGTGGCGTCACGCAATAAAAGCCTATCACTCTAACTTATTCACTAAGAAGCAGTCCTAGAACAACTCAACCCCGTCTGCTAGATAAATCGAAACTTAAAAAGTGTTGCCACCGCTCAAAACTTTGATATAAAACACATTATGACGTCATACCTACTGTGACGTCATACACAAACAGCTTATAATGAAACTAAAACAACAGCAGGAGGGGAACAACTCAACTCCACTTCCGGTCACGTGACTTCCGGTGACGGCATATCCTGTGATATCACTTCCTGTGACGTCATATCCGGTCACGCCCCCATACCATACCGTCGCTCGGTCAGTCCATGGCTCAGGACTGTCCTTTTCTAACTACTGTCCCCCGTTTGGAACGTTTAACCCCTTTTCGACCCCTTAAAGTGGGTTAATCGAGATCGGAATAGTTTACTTTTTCTATTTTTACCATTGTTGATATTTGTGCCGATTTTCAGAGTTGTGACTATGTGGGAAGTAGGATTTTCGAATGTCCCCCGTTTGGAACGTTTGACCCCTTTTCGACCCCTTAAAGTGTGTTAATCGGGATCGGAATAGTTTACTTTTTCTATTTTTACCATTGTTGATATTTGTGCCGATTTTCAGAGTTGTGACTATGTGGGAAGTAGGATTTTCGAATGTCCCCCGTTTGGAACGTTTGACCCCTTTTCGACCCCTTAAAGTGTGTTAATCGAGATCGGAATAGTTTACTTTTTCTATTTTTACCATTGTTGATATTTGTGCCGATTTTCAGAGTTGTGACTATGTGGGAAGTAGGATTTTCGAATGTCCCCCGTTTGGAACGTTTGACCCCTTTTCGACCCCTTAAAGTGTGTTAATCGGGATCGGAATAGTTTACTTTTTCTATTTTTACCATTGTTGATATTTGTGCC